>OX463859.1:26656002-26889215 GCA_949825065.1 Odontocerum albicorne | reverse complement strand
TTATTTTTACACTCATTTCCCTTTTCCCGTGATATCGGACCATAAGTCCATCGTAACTACTATTATTTTTACACTCATTTCCCTTTTCCCGTGATATCGGACCATAAGTCCATCGTAACTACTATTATTTTTACACTCACGTGTGCCGTCACCGGAGAAGGAGTCCTTTTGGGCAGTTTCTTCTTAGTCACTATGTGACGTCGCGCTCGTAAAAAAAATTAGGAAGATTTCGATCTTCTAGTGTTGATCGCATTGGATGAGGACTTATTTTGTCCCCCATAACAGGGTGGGAATCGAACTGAACTAGCATGTTTCAAAAAGCGATCCAAAAGCATTTAATTTTTAGTCAGTAATTAACGTGTTTTATTTCCAATTTTTATTTTCCACTTCAAGAACCCTTTCTTGTTTTTCCATTTGATTTATGAAATCTTACATTTATCGTTGTTATTTATGTAACTCATCATTTTTTTAAATTAAATAATTTGAAAACTTTTTACAATCATGTAACTTCTTTACGTTAACTAACTTTGTATGGTTTATTGTACTTGCCAAATTGTTGTACTACAAAGTGCTTAATTAATAAATAAATGATTGCATCAAGTTTGGTCTCGGTCAAAAATTAATTGAAATCTATGCACCTTACGTATATATGTATTTATAAATAAACTTTAAAATTTAAGAGATAATTGTAATTAATTTTGATCAAACACTGTTTATTCCATTTTTTGTGACGTTATAACCTTATCGGTTTCAAGGCTTTCACCTCATGTTCAGGGGAGTGCAAACAAGACTTGTTTGCGCTCCCCTGAAGACGAGGTGAAAGCCTTGAAACCGGTAGGGTTATACCATCACAAAAAGTGGAATAAACAGTGTTTGATAAAAATAAATTACAATGTCTTTAAACCTCCACAACGTTAATGCCTTAACTATAAACAACATAAGAGATAATATTTAAAGGTAACAATGCTTAGACATACTTGTTACTTATTCTTTTCACTGAATCCTTCCCTTGTCTTTCTCACACTTTTAAATCTTTTAAAACGATTGTAAGGAAATAGTACAACTGACAACAATTTAACTTTCGTTCATTTCTCATACGAGTACATTAATTTTTTTTTAAATTGTAGTATTTTTCAATTGAATAAATTTTAAAAATTAGCACATAAAATAAATAAAGTCACTTTTGGCCAGCATGTACCAGTTAAAAGTCGAAAATAAATTTTAGTGTGAAATTTAGGCAATACTCTCACATGTTATTTTTTGCTAGGTAATCCTCAAAGGGAGTTGTTTTACTAAAGTTTATAATGAAAATAAAGCAAAATGTCCAAAGTGAAATATATTCGGCCTACATCCTAGAGAAAGTGGTCCATTTTCATTTCTAAAGTTTAAACGAAAAGTTACTTTGCACATCATTCTTCACCGAATTGAGTGATGAACATAAACCATCACGCAATTTCTCTGTAAAGCTAGGCAGAAAGGACAAACTACCAAACTTTATGAAAATCATTAAGCTTTATTAAATTATAAAAAAATGGTATTGTATCACACTTTCTTATACAGTACAATCTTGCAGGCCAATTGCAATATGGAAATCTCTATAAATGTTTCTGAAAACTAAAGTAAAAAAAAGGCAATCCTTAAATAAATCTAGCAGGATTCGATCCCGAAACCTTATTTTGGAAGACGGCTGTGTTATCAACCAGACCATATTTTCTAAGTTAATCCAAATATTAGCATGTCGACCTAATGAATAGTTATACAAATTTATATCTACGTATTTGATAAAATCCTTATTTTCATTAATCTGACGATGTTTTTCGTTGATTATTTTGCATAAAGTTAAATACATTCTTTACAGTGTTTTATTCGTTCGATAAAATTTCTTGGAATTCATTCGCTAAAATACGTAATTATTTTCTCAGAATTTAAGATTTACAACACTCATTCAATATGCAAAGGTCTGGGAGTAAAAAAGGGACACATTTCATGGCCAATTTTTCGTACTACTAAACACAACTCTTTGCGGTTCCCAACACGAGGTGCGGGATATTTTAAATATTGTTCCGCAATGTTTTAAAGTTTCTCAAATAAAACAAAAGTATTGTTCCGCAATTTTGTAAAGTTTCTCAAGCAAAAAAGTAAAACGCAAAGTACAATCAATACTTTTTCATTATTTTTTGTCGTTTTTTGGTGTCACTCAATAGATATTTTCAGAATGGTGCTATCATCATGTTGAAGATGCTTGTAAAGGGTAGCAAGAAAAAGGAAAAAAATAAGAGAAGGAAATAGGAATAAAAATAGTACTTTTTTGTAAAACAATGAAAATTCTTAGTAACTTGCTTTATTTACTTTGGTCAAGTTGGTTGGAAAGAATTGCCACCTAGCAATTAGCCCGCCAAATTTTTTTGGCAATGAAATGTTAAATAAATAAAATGTTTAATATTTCTAGGGATTTTTCTGAAGAACAAAAATATAATTATGTACATACGAGTATATCACGCCATTGTCCTGTGGCGTGATAAATGTACATAATTTACGCGTTCCGGACGACCAGTGGACTTCGATGAGGACCGCTTAAACCATATTATTCATGAAGATCTCCTTCAAACCACCATAGAATTGGCTGAGGAGATGAATTGTAGTCACATGACTGTATATCACCATCTTAAATCAA
Source organism: Odontocerum albicorne (assembly GCA_949825065.1). Taxonomy (NCBI): domain Eukaryota; kingdom Metazoa; phylum Arthropoda; class Insecta; order Trichoptera; family Odontoceridae; genus Odontocerum; species Odontocerum albicorne. The sequence continues at coordinate 26,886,541 of OX463859.1, read as the reverse complement.
TGGGAAAATTCCAGAAGTTAGGCGCTTGGGTTCCACATGTTTTGAGTGAAAACAACAATAATCAATGTTCGACAATTGATTTTTGTTGTTTTCACTCACTATTCCCTCAATTGAATGCGAACAGAAGGAGATGTCGAAAATGCTCACTTTCGTCTACTTGACATTCCATTTCGAAGGCTTATAATCAAATAAAATAATATATGTAACATAAAAGCAAACACATCAAATCAAAATTTTCTTTCGAATGACGTATAATCTTTAACATTTTGTTTTACTTTTGGTGCTCATTTTTAAATTTGAAAAAAAAAAACGATCACAACTTATTTTAACACCCAATATGTCCTATCATACTGCTTAAGCAAATTCCAGCTCTATCTTAATAGCACAGAATATAATTAATGCTTCTTTTATTTTCTCGTAATTGTAATTGTTTATGCGAAAAAAAATCTTACAATCTATAAGATTTTTTTCTTAGAGGTATTAATGAAAGCCAAAACAGAGTTCTTAAAAAAAATAACACTTGCCGTTCAATTGACGACAGGTGTTATTGTTGGATTAGTAGATAAGATAATTATCATCAAGACCGGAAAGGGGGAGGGGTTAAGATTAAATTTTTTTTTACGAAAACGTCTCTCGAACACGATTTTCAACGCATCTCGATTGACAAAGAGGTGTGATAAAGAGCACCATAAGAATTAAGTTTTAAATATAAATTATATTTCATCACACGGCTAAGTCTTTAAAAATATTTCTCATGGAGAACATGTTTAATTTTTTTAGGAAACAATATTTATTTCCAAACTTTATTGACAGGCTTCTGTTTTGGTTTACGGTTATCCACATCTTCTTGAGGTCTCGATAACAATGTGTCGGACCCTCGTCTGTAACAGAAGGTGAGATGTTACCCTTGCGGCCAAACATAAAAGCTGTCGATCAGTTATGACAGCTCCATTTTAAATGAATTCTGAAACTCTGGCGTTAGAGTTAAACCATTTTTTTTCTTACATATTAATTTCTTTATTTCACCCTTAATAACAAAAAATTAAGTTTTTTTTATAAAATAAAAAAAAAACAGTCGGAAAATACAAGAACAAGGGTACAAATTAAACTTTAATGCATAAAATTTAAAAAAATAATGCGTAAAAATAAAATTTGAATTCGTAAGAATAAGCTTTCAGGTGGGATAACGTAATTGTGGTTCTATAAACTAACCAGAAAGAGGTTTGAATATCATAATGTAAAGAAAGAACAAAATTGTTCTTGTCAAAATAGTTATTCAAACCCGAATAGCTGATTGGAGGTCAAGAGCTATGAAAGATTAAGGAGAATATGTAAGAAAAATAAGAACGATCCGAATGAAATGGGAAAAGGTATTTGATATACATTATGGTATATCAAATCGATCAAGTAAATAAGAAATTGAGAATGCATCAATTGGATAACTTTCAGTCTAGTTTGGTAGATATTTTTAAAGTAGAAGTAAGCAAATTCAGAAGTCATTTTCCGGCATCCCCTCAATGAAGGTATTGGCAGGAAGACTATTTTAGAATTTTCCCTATCATTCCGTTTTCTCATTTCTTTTGAGATAGGTTTGGTTTTCGTCTATACAAGTAATGTATTATTTATTGTATTTGATATTTTTTTATGTTGAACTACTCCTGCCTAGAGTAGATTCGCTTATTGGGACCCATGTGAATGACAATTTTATAAAACGCCAGTCAAAGAGCATACCATGTCAAAAGACAAGACACTCTTACATGGGACTCAAACCCACTTTTATGAAACAAATTACGTCTGGCAGCTATAACAACGCCCAAATGAATCTATATAATATATGTATACATAAAAACATTTATTAGGTCTTAAGTGAAAACCAGGCTCGAAACCTTTTCTTTTAAAATAAACAAGGTTTCAGCGAATATCGAATCTGTAACTTTGGAATATTGCTCTTTACTATGGGCGCCAGCAAGGATTACGTATCACTCTTGCTTGATAAAGTCCAGAAAAGATTTATCCGTTGTCTCTACATGAGAGAGTGTGAATATTATCCCTGGCTTGATCCAAGTATCTTATTACTCAACTACTACGTAAGATCTCATCAATTAGGTGTCCACTGTTTTTTAGCTCAGAGGTGATTGAGTTAACCAATCTGTCCTGAACAATCTTGGTTTGTATGTTCCGGATAACTAATTGAGATAACGCACCCATTGATTGTTCGATCATCCTATAAGTCAAACCAACCTACCTTTGGAAATGCCGGTAGGTGGAGCGATTACACTTTTTAACCGTGTGTGTCCTCATATCTGTTTCGTGTGTCGCTCAGCTCCTTCAGGAAAAATCTCTAGAATTTAGTGTAATACGTACTTCAAATAATTTAATTTTTATACTTTTTTACATGCCACATTTTCTCATAATGTTTGAGTGTAACTTACGTATGTTCACTGTTTTCCTTATCAAATAAGTCTTCAAATTTTGAATTGTTTAATACATGCTTTTTTGTACTTGTTATGTTCGGTCCTTGTATGAATTAGGAAAAACTGTAATGTGCAAAGGACTTGAAAAAAATAATAAATAAAATAAAAAATAACCTCCGGGGAGGAACAGGCGTCTTACCAACTGGACCACGGAGGTCACGAAATATAATATTGTCTTTCAGCCACGCTATTCAATGTGTCTGAAACACTAATTCGGATATATTGGAGGGTAACATACAAAAAATTATACAAACATACGTGAGGTATGTATGTATTAAAACACAGTGACAAGAAAAGTGTCGAATAATGCTTATTAAAGCACTAGAACAGTACTTAAGTCACTGGGAAATTTCTACCATTTTGAAGAGTTTAACAGAAAATAAAAGATAACTGTTAAGTTACTCCAAGTAGGAAAACTTTTGCTTCGTGTTCATGCCAAATTACCCTTTGATAGTCACGGTGGAAAGTGCTAACAAGGATTTACGATCAAACGTGTCAAACTTTACAGCAGTCTTAATTAGCGACAGTGACGCCATCTCAGTTATGGCTGTGAATACATTTAAAGGATCGTCTATGGCTATTAAGAATTTTAAAACAAAATTCTTCAACACAGAAACTCAAACAGGTGGTTCGTGCATATGACTGTGTCGAGATATCTCATCGATTTTCTATTAAATATCTTATAATGAATACTGTTTTTTGTACCAACATTATTTTTGGACTAACTCAGATGTATGGGAGTGAAATATGGACGTGGGACAAGATATTCTGTTTTTTAATGTATTTTTTTAATGTGTCTAAATGTATTATGTACATACTATGTTGCTATCAATAAACCTGTATTTATTTATTTATATATACTTACCAATGAGGAAGTTCTTAATCGCACTGGTATGTTATCAGCTGTAACGTTTCTTAAAGAAAATACACTGCGCTGTTTTGGACATCTACACTAAATAGATGAATAAATAAATAAATAAATAAATAAAAAAAAAATTCTGCTTTACGCCTTAAAAAACTTAATACCATTCCATTATTGCGATTAAACAAAAACACATTGCAATTTCGTTTTGCGGATTAAGTAATGTTAATTGTGAATTTATACATGCGTCATCATTCAGAGCGGAATTTGAACCTTGATGACTCAATGACCAAAGGACATGCCTTACGGTAAAATATGCAAGGTCAAAAAATCTTATTGTGGATATTACCAACACTACCTATATAAGGGTGTTAGTAAAATATGTATATAGAAACTTGTAATGTGGATTTCAAACTGTGGGAAAATTATGCAAAGTAACAAATATATGACGCCAAGTGCTTTATCGAGACAGGAAAGGGAATAATGGGAAATTGCTTTTTAATGTTAAATTCAAACGAGAGAAAGTTAGGCGTGCAGTATCCTCGAACCAGGACTCGATTTCGCGTTGCTTGTGTGGCCGTATTCGAAGATGGATAATTGGCTCTAAAGTCATTAGAAAGATGTCGCCATTCCAAAGCTTTTTTTTCAATAATAATTTATTATTCGTTACAGTATATCAATCATCTTTAACGAAAAACAAGGGCCAAAAATTCTTGTCAGGAGGATGCTCTCCAATTTTTTCATCCAAAAACAAATTAAATGTTATTCAAATGTTTTTGTTTCATGTTTCATTCCAACACTGCTTTTGGATTAATGAAAAACAAACAATAAGCGATAATCCAACAAAAAATTCGGTCAAAAATTAATCCGATTGCGTCACTCTTGCGTTATTGTTATTCAACAATTGAAAAAATTTATGTATACATTTTTCAAACCATTCACATAAAGTTTTTGGTATTGTGAAAATATTCTCTCTTTTTTTGTAATATTTTATGTATTGAAAGGAAAAATCAAACAATATTGTTAAAAAGTTTTTTGGTACATTGTCAATAAGTTTAACTTGAAATTTTTTTAATGCGCCAATAGGTTTTTTTTATTATTTGAATAAATCGACTTTAAATTATTTTACTGTGGAGGTGTACGTCTATGTTTCATGTAAAAAAATGTAAAAAAAAGCCTCGTGGTCCTCTGCTATGTCTCGAACTCGGTGAACCACCTGTTTCCATCCCTCCAGATCCTGGGCCACGTTGAATGCAAATAATTATTTTAACTCAAAAAGAACCCTATTAACCCTTTTATTAAATTCGTTCATCTCATGGGATACACCCTTATTGCTCGTTTTCTCTTAACTGTCCCCGTGATTACCAGCTTTTCCAGAGATTCAGCATTAACGTTGTGGAGGTTTAAAGACATTGTAATTTATTTTTATCAAACACTGTTTATTCCACTTTATTGTAACGGTATAACCCTACCGGTTTCAAGGCTTTCACCTCATCTTCAGGGGAGCACGAACTTGTCTTGTTTGTGCTCCCCTGAAGATGAGGGGAAAGCCTTGAAACCGGTAAGGTTATACCGTTACAAAAAAGTGGAATAAACAGTGTTTGATAAAAATAAATTACAATGCATAAAGTATATTTTGATTATTTTCTGCATGTTGTCGAAAGTATTTAAGTCATCTCGATTTTTTTAATGGTATAAACGTTGATGCGACTTGCGGTCCATGAGGTGTGGAACATTCGTCTCCATCACAACATCTCGAAGTCATCTATCATATATATTTCTTTCTTTCTCATCGTTTATGATTCCACTCCAAATAGTGCTAACCAATAGAGAATACAAGAAAAATAACCAATGGAGAATACTAGAGACATAACCAATGGAGAATACAATAGACATAACCAATGGAGAATACTAGAAACATAACCAATGGAGTATACAAGAGACATAACTCATTGAGAATCTAGAGACAACCAGAAGGATGTTAAGGTACGTAAGCATTTATATTGAAATTTGTTAATTAAGTATCAACTTTCATAAAAAAAAACACATTTCGATTTTATTGCTTATTAAGTATATAAGGCCCTGTTTCATCTGAGCTTTGGCCTGTTATGAGTGTAGTGGTACGTATGTACTTTTTTCATCGGAAAATTGTATGAGTCATGCTTTGATATTTATACATTTTATTTAAAAAAAATCGCAATTCTGCATTCACTCGCCACATAATTTTATAAAAAATATCTACGATCGAAATCCAACATAAATTATTAAATGTAAATAATATGAATAGTTTTATTTAATCAAGTCCGTAACAAAATAAATAAACAGTTTAACATTTTAAATATTCTTTAAACATGGATGTTTCACAATGGGAATTCCCTGAAAATTTATTTTAGTAAGTCAAGACTTGATTATTTGATTAAAATTTGATTAAAATAAAATCATTTAATTTTTTTTCTGTCTGTCTTGACGTTAGTATTCTTCCCCTAGTTAAGTTCTTTCACTTTTCCTTACCGTCATCTCTTCATTGTATTTTCCTGCCTGGGAATATGTCCGAAGTGCCTGAAGATTCGCTCTAGTGTTGTTGGAGACAAACGGCATTCGATTAATAGTTCTTTTTGTACTAATGAATGTATTCTATGTGTTGTACAAAACGCGTAGTCAGTATCATATTTGCAAAGCATCGATCTTCCTGTATCTAGGTTTTGATAACAGAAAGGATGAGATAACAGTTTTATTTTGGTACACCTTGTAATAATCCTATATCTCCATATGTTATTCAGCTTATCCATTTTGGTATACCTTGTAATAATCCTATATCTCCATATGTTCTGCAGCTTATCCATTTTGGTATACCTTATAATAATCCTATATCTCCATATGTTCTTCAGCTTATCCATTTTGGTACACCTTGTAATAATCCTATATCTCCATATGTTCTTCAGCTTATCCATTTTGGTATACCTTGTAATAATCCTATATCTCCATATGTTCTTCAGCTTATCCATTTTGGTATACCTTGTAATAATCCTATATCTCCATATGTTCTTCAGCTTATCCATTTTGGTACACCTTGTAATAATCCTATATCTCCATATGTTCTTCAGCTTATCCATTTTGGTATACCTTGTAATAATCCTATATCTCCATATGTTCTTCAGCTTATCCATTTTGGTATACCTTGTAATAATCCTATATCTCCATATGTTCTTCAGCTTATCCATTTTGGTATACCTTGTAATAATCCTATATCTCCATATGTTCTTCAGCTTATCCATTTTGGTACACCTTGTAATAATCCTATATCTCCATATGTTCTTCAGCTTATCCATTTTGGTATACCTTGTAATAATCCTATATCTCCATATGTTCTTCAGCTTATCCATTTTGGTATACCTTGTAATAATCCTATATCTCCATATGTTCTTCAGCTTATCCATTTTGGTATACCTTGTAATAATCCTATATCTCCATATGTTCTTCAGCTTATCCATTTTGGTACACCTTGTAATAATCCTATATCTCCATATGTTCTTCAGCTTATCCATTTTGGTATACCTTGTAATAATCCTATATCTCCATATGTTCTTCAGCTTATCCATTTTGGTATACCTTGTAATAATCCTATATCTCCATATGTTCTTCAGCTTATCCATTTTGGTATACCTTGTAATAACCCTATATCTCCATATGTTCTTCAGCTTATCCATTTTGGTACACCTTGTAATAATCCTATATCTCCATATGTTCTTCAGCTTATCCATTTTGGTATACCTTGTAATAATCCTATATCTCCATATGTTCTTCAGCTTATCCATTTTGGTACACCTTGTAATAATCCTATATCTCCATATGTTCTTCAGCTTATCCATTTTGGTACACCTTGTAATAATCCTATATCTCCGTATGTTCTTCAACTTATCCATTTTGATTGTGTTTTCACCTTTTATTTCCGTTTCACGTTCACTATTATCGGATATCGAAGAGCTAAGATATATAGCTATCCATGACTAATGTGTATTATTCCTCTATGTAGTCTATTTCACCTTCAGCAGTCACAAGATATGTATTTTTTTAAATTTTAAATCACATGTAACTACTCCTTTTTTCATTTTTGTCAAGAGTTATTTCATATCATTTGAGTCTTCGCTTGAGAGGTTATACCAGACGATTTCAAATAACTTTTTTTATTGTCTTCAGACAATAAAAAAAAGTTATTTGAAATCGTTTCTTTTATTTTATACTTCGTTATTATTTGTTTTGCGGAAAAAGAAAATGATATAGTCAACATTAAGTAGTCCTGCAAATACTTGTTATATAAAGTTATAATACTTAATATTTAAAAATATTGACAATCACTGGACTCAACACATGATTAACTAAAGCTTTATTTTAATGAAGCTTTAAGAATTTAATACAAAAAACCTTTTAAAATAAACATTCAGTTTTATTTTGAAAATAATTCTGAGAAAATGTCTAAATTTACCCTGTTTCCTTGAAGAATTTTGCTAAAAAAAGATTTCTCGAATTCACAAAAATTTTGACAGAATTTCATGAACACTGTGAAATTTGATACTATTTATCAAACAGAGAAAAAATAATGTAATATAAGAATGAAAAAATAATCTAGTATAAAAGAAAAATAACAAGATAAAAATATATTTTTTATTGTTTGTAATGAATGTATGTGATTTTAATTCTTATGTGATTAACGTTGTATTATTATAAATGCTATAATTGCGAGCGCACAGTGTTTTTATTACTGGGACATATTTTTTATTCTCAATAAGAGTATTGAACTGTTTGTTTACTTGCTGGGATTACAAATTAAGGTTAATTAATACTCGTAGTCTTAAAAATATGTGATTTATAGTTAAGGCATTTACACTGTGGAGGTTTAAATGCATCGTAATTTGTTAAGTCCAGCATTGTTAATTCAAATTTATTTAATGGTATAATCCTGCCGGTTTCAAGGTTTTCACCTCATCATCAGGGAGCACTAACAATACTGAATTTTATTCGAACTGGTACCGATGTATACGCTTCTAACGGTAAAACATTGGGTTCGGGATTGTGGCTGGAGAGAGGCAGGAGATAACTTCACCAAGCATCGGTGAGATCTTGAAAATATATGTTTTTGCCAGATGTTAATCCCAATGCATTGACTTGGATATTTCTATATTATCGTCAGTTCCATTATTTATCGAGCCTTCGAGATAAGAACCACTGAAGTAGGCTTAGAACTCATAATACGTCATCTCACGTATCTAGAACTACCCTTTGGCCACAACCCTTCGCTCATGTCTATAACATGTGAGTATACGATGATTATTTTAACCAACAAACTCTTTTACTAGAGTCGTACTATTTTTGTTACAATTGAGAATCGAACTTGAAATTCCCCTAGTGGATATAAAGCGTCGTACAACGAATTCCATTAGTTGATTTGAATATTTTATATTGTTAACCTTATATCGTAAAGAAAATTTAAACAAAACATAACGTGACCATGAGGGGAAAATGAAACAAGACATACGCACAAGCACTGCGTATTGTAAATATTCCAATTTTGAAACATATCCTATCGAAGGGAAATAAGTCGGCAATTGGAAAAAAAGCGCTTCCAATTATAAATTAGGTTACAAATTTTTTTTTAACTAAGTATTTTTATCCTTTTTTACAAAACAAATGAAAAATTAATTATTGTATTTCGAGTACAACCGTACTGAAAATTTAATTATGATAAAGTGAAATATCACACAATTTGATGATGTTTCAAAGCAGCAAAATGTGTAAAAAACATGATTTTCTTAACAGAATGCATGGCCCTTGATCATTTCTGCCTACTCCGTAAGATACATGACTTGATGGTAGATATATAAGTGGATGTAACAATTAAGAAGTATTTTGTTATTGTTTTCGCATATCTTTGGATAGGTTTTTCAGCTTGTTAGTATATAAATTTACATTGAATTATTGACTTCAAATATTGTATCGTGTGAAGCGAACTTTTTCGTGGTCTAGCTGGTAAGATACCTATCTTCCAATCCGGAGATTGCGGGTTCGAGCCCCGCTGGAATTCAGATTTTTTTTAAAGATTCTAGTCTGGTTTTCACTTAAGGCCTCTTCAACATCTCTCTGATTGGTCGGAAGAGATTGCCACCTGACAATAATTCTACCAAGGTGTACTGTAAAACTAAAGTGTAATACAATACATTACCTTAAGTAGCTGAATTTTTTTATAAGTAGTAAATTCATAACTACATGTTAGTCTTGTTTTTGTTCCATCATTCCTTTTGCAATTTCCCTGTCGAAGAAGGTATAGAGAACATAACGCCAGACTTTCCTATCTTAAAACACATTTTTAGCCTCTTCTACATCCATACACCTCTCATACGATCCATCCACACTTTCCTTGGTCTTCTTCTCACACGCCTTCCACTGACATTTGCTGTATCTTGTTAGCATTTCTTCACTCATTCGTTCCACATGACCAAACTATATCTGCGTGCTCTTCTTCATCTTACTCAACACATTAGTCTTAAGTTCACTTAATCAACAGATCAGCAATAATTAAAATGCAGTCTTTTAAACAAACTTGAAGACAGATTTTCTTCACAATTTACATGTGTGTTCACTTATTAAATTAAAAAGGAATTCTTCTTGAACTTAAAGGAACTTAAAAGCTCTTTACTACTTTCTGTTATTTAAGGATGCTCGAAGTACTCGTATTTTCAGAATTTGTTTGTATTTTTTCAATGATAAAAGTACATTTAAAGAAACCAAATACACTTTTCTTCTTAAAAGATTTACCATTTATAGGAAAACGCCCGGCAATAAATGGCTTGTAAGGTAAAAATGAGATGTTTCCTTAAACAAAGCTGATAGAGTTTGCTTTAGGGGTGTTGCTCCAAAAATTTTTTTTATAATAAGCTCAAAATATTCTTAATAACTAGCTTTATTGAATCGTTTATTAAAACTTAATCTATCGATGAACTAAACTAAACTTATAGGAAACAATACAAAATATAATGTGAGGATTATAATAACTGCGATAAATAATCATTTTATGTAAAATTGAAGAATCAGAGAATATTGCACGTCCCTTCGCATATTTTTTTCAGTTGTCTATGATCACTGATCAAATAACCTTTTCCTTCTCGTGACCACGATATCCTTGTTAATTTTGATTCACCATACTTTTTCTCCATTGAAAAAGTTAACTCCTCACTTTTCATACAACACTTTGAAAACAAATGTATCGTATTTGTGTTATACTTATGTTGTATATCATATAGTACAACTTGGTTTGCTTAATGCTATGTGGAAATCTCTTCTTACCAATCAAAAGCTATTAAAGAAGCCTTAAATGAAAATAAAACTGGAATTCATTTAAAAAATTATCTGGGTTCCAATGGAATTTAAACCCGCAACATTCAGGCTGTGAGACAGGCTAATTGGACCACAAAGATCATCGTAAGTATTGTTCGTTCGAGGATATTTGTAACATAAACTTTAATAAAATAAATATTTTACAGCGTGCAATAAAGTATGAACGGTATATTTTTTTAAATACGAATAAATACAATACATAAAAAATTTGCTTGACGTAGGCAACCTTTTGGATTTCCCCAGGGCTGTGGAGTTGGATGAAAATTTACCGACTCCGGCTTTATTTTATACTCCGACTCCGACTCCTACTCCGACTCCGACTCCGACTCCTACTCTTGACTCTGACTTAAATTTTTATTTTATTTTATAATTTACTGCGTCTACCTAATGTATTTATATTGACTTATTAATAATGGATACAGGTATAAATAAAAAATTAATTATATTCGTACACAAATGAAACAATTTAATAAAAAAATATATAGACAATACGCATTAAGCAATATCTTCACACAAAAATAATATTCAAAATATATATTAATATTTAAAAAAAGAATTAAATAAAACTTTTAAAATAATTAGAAAAACAACACAGGTAGGTATTAAAAAAAATAAGAAAACACTTTAAAATAAAAAGGTTGCTTCATTTGTTTTCATACGTTAACTAAATCTTGTTTATATTGTTTATTATTATTTTGATTCAATATTGAATAGAACACAAGATAAGATTTTTGAAAGTAAATATGCTTTATATAAATCTTATTTCCTATTCGTGGTCTAAATGGAATTAGATCTCAAAAAAAGAATTGCTTGTATTAAGTCAGGATTTATGGAAGCTCTTAAATCTGATTTAATCATTTTAAGCGCGGAAAATAGTATCAGGCATGAAACGATGAGAGGTTAACTGGTTAACACATACGTTTACGTTATTCATTAAAAAAAATGTTAAAATAATTAAACGGAGTCGGAGTCGGTCGATTTTTTCCGACTCCGACTCCGCCTAAAATGTTCCGACTCCACGACTCCGGCTCCGACTCCGACTCCACAGCCCTGGATTTCCCACAAGCAAACAACTTACAGATTGTTAAAAAAAAAAGCTAGGTAGCCCTGGACACAAACGCTAAGTCGAAAAAAAGAGTTGCAAAAATAAAAAGCTAAAAGGTTCTTTCAATTTCGGGTAGAAATATTTTTCCAAGTCTTTAAGTCGTTTTGGAAGAACAAAAGGTAATCTCTGTTGATCATGGGATCCGAGAGGGGGTTTTATTCAAAAAAGGGACTCGGGTATAAAAATATTATTTAAGTATTTGTCGTAAGAAAAGTTATAAAATTGTTTGTCAAATGTGAAAAGCTGCATGGATATTCAAGTCAAAGTTATATGTTTAACCTAGTCTATTTTTAAAAAAATTATGCTAAAAAGTAATTGAAAACTTTCACTATATTTTTCATTGAAATTTTGAAATATTCTTTCAGGGTTAACAATGATAAAAAATAAAAACGTATAACAGGTTATTTTTGGGGTAGGATTATTTGATTTTGTTATAGATATTTTTACTGTTCTGTTTGTATATTGTTAAAATGTGTGGTGACTTTCTTTATAAGTCCAACTTTATTTTTATTTAAAATTTAACAAAACATCGACTGTTTTGATTTTTTCCACTATCTATGATTTATCATTTTTATGAAAATATTGCGCAAAATGATCTGAAACTTTTCAAGTGAATTAATTATAACTTAAAAAAATTCAATACGAAGAGCCTTTTTACTTCGTTTTAGAATATTAAAATCCTTAATCATTGGGGAAAAAAAACGATAGAGAAATAAACACCTATTTTTTCCACCAAAATTTTTTTATTTCATATTAATATAAGCAATAACATTTGAAAAATAAAATTTAACGTTATACAGTACGTTAAATAAAAACAAGTAAGTAAAAATAATTGATACGATCAAATTTAAAAAAAATTGGCCGAAATCATCACTATGATTTTGCTTTTAACATCAAAAATGTAAAACCACTGCTATTTGGTTCCCTATTTCATAAAAAAATTTTTGTAATATTTTTGAAATTCTACAAAAAGGATCAATTTAATTTTCATGTTTAATTTAAACTTACAAACCCCACGCTATATTTGTTTAATAAAACAAATATAGCCCTTGTGTTTGGCACTTTACAACTGAAAATTAAATTTTCAGGTTAACGTTTATTACTTGTTTTTTTTTTTTTCTGAAACAATTGTTCAGTTCAACAATTCAACAACTGGATGTTTTCAACTTGAAACATTCAATGTAAATGGCTACAATTTTTTTTTTTTGTATATAAGTGCAAGGTTTTTTTTTTGTTAAATTTGTTGAATCAGAGGCATTTTTTTTCCTATCGGTGCACTAGAAACAATTATTTTTTCCTATTGCTGCATTAAGAGCATTTTGTTTCTTATCAGTGCATTAGGAGCAATTATTTTTCCTTTCGGTGTATCAGGGGCAATTTTATTTTCTAATTGATGCATCAGAGGTAATTATTTTTCCTATCGGTGCATCAGGTGCAATTCATTTATTCTATCGGTGCATCGGAGGTGGTTCATTTACCTATCGGTGCATCAAGGACAATAATTTTATTCCCCTTGATGCATAGGACAGCATCAGGGACAATTCCATTTCCTATCGGTAAATTAGGGACAGTTACTTATCCTATCGGTACATTAGAGACAATTGCTTTTTTCCAATATGTGCATCAGGGGTGGTTTTGTTTCTTATCGGTGCATAAGGAACAATTCTTTATCCTATTGCTGCATTGAGGCAATTATTTTTCTTATCGGCGCATTAGGGGCTATTGTGTTTCCTATCAACGCATTAGGAGTAGGTAATTGTTTTTACTATCAGCGTATCAAGGTCTTTTTTTCTACTGGTGCATCAAGGAACATTCATTTTTCTTATTGGTGCACCAGGGGCAATTATTTTTTCCTATTGGTGCATCAGGGGCAATTATTTTTCTCATCGGTGCATGCAATCCCAAAAATATTTTGAGAGACGTTTTTCAATATCATCATAACTATCACATCTTGTCCATGTTGGGGTAGACAGAGACAATACATCAGCACGTCATTTTATCCTGGCATACATCTTGCGCTTTTACCAAATCCATATACCACGTCATGTAAATTCTCTTATTATAAAGGCATTTCACTTTTTCTTGTCTCAAATTATTTGATCACGGTTTCATAGATCTTTTACACAACTAGTATAAATATAAATCTTTCATTTACATTTATTTGTTTAGAATGACCATGTGACATCTCAGAACGTATTATCTTTACAGTAAGCAAAGCATCCCTTTTTAGTCCTCATTACTAATTCGAATGGCCACGTATGATACATCTTATACATTTTAAAATAAAAACAATTGTCATTCAAATCGGTCCGTTATTCTTTGTTTATTATACAGGTTTCACATTTATTATGTTGGTTTTACATTTATTATGCAGCTTTCACATTTAATTGGAAACCTGTGAAATAACAGAAAATAGGGCGTCCCGTAAATTTTAAAATAAAACTTCTTTTATATTATTTAAGCATTTTATGAAAGAATTCTTTATACTTTTTTACGAATGCAGTATACAGATTAGCATTTAATATTATATGTTGTTTATAGTTAAGGCATTAACGTTGTGGAAGTTTAAAGACATTGTAATTTATTTTTATCAAACACTATTTGTTCCACTTTTTTGTAACGGCATAATTCTTACATATCAGTAGTAATGGGAATAAATTGGACGGGAATATGATTCACGGGAATATGATGCCAAATTCTTACATATCCGTAGTAACGGGAATAAATTGGATAGATAAGAGGCGCTAGAAATTTCTAGCTCAGTACATCGATCCGAACATCTAGTGAACAGTTATATCCCAAAAATCTCTCCGCTCTTGGCCGAAACGTCCCATGCCTCCCTCAGCCCTCAGCCCCCAACCGTTGAAGCGTGTATGTCGGTAACAGTTTGAACAGAATTTAGTATTATTTGTACTCTTCTGAAGATGAGGTGAAATCCTTGAAACCGGTAGGGTTATACCGTTACAAAAAAGTCGAATAAACAGTGTTTGATAAAAATAAATTTCATAGATTAGCATTTGTAAGCTAACTTTAAAGCAGACAAATATTGTATATATAGCTCCTTTTGATGAGGAAATTCAACGAACGCATTTGATAAATTCGCTGGCCAGATCCCAAAGATAATATTCATGTTTTAAAATTGCTCATACAATTTTAACACAAAAAAAGACAAACTGAGAATGAACATGAACGTGTTAGGTACAGGGGAAAATTGAGATAAAAAATGGACTATGAAAGTATCAAAAAAATAGAATTCAGATCACATATATGTATATAATTTCCTTATCGCAATAGGCTGAGAGGACATAGCGCCAAACTTTCCTATCTCAAAAATAATCCTTAGTTTCTTGTTCATCCATATACCTTATCATACAACTTAAACTATTTATCTAACTTTCAACGTTTTCCTTCTTTCAGAATACCATTCAATTGATCCAACCATACTTTTCTAGATCTTCCTCTCACATGCCTTCCACTCATATTTACACTATGTACATATTTGTTTGGTTAGTCTTCCTTCCTTCATTCATTACACATGCCCTAATCATCTCAGCGTGATCATCTTTATCGTACCCTATTGATATATTCATCAGCTTTAAATTAACATTCGTCCCTAAATCACTTGAACCGCTCATTAATTATTATATATTCTTATACTACATTGTCACTCCATGTAATATTCTGAATACAAACATTTCTACATTTATTTGGTTCCTCTCAAGCTTTTCTTCGCACATATCAACCTTCCAATAACTTTTGCACTTATACTTATTTATTTTATTTTTCTTCATTCATTCGTTCTACACACCGAAACCACATCAGCGTACTCTTCGTCATCTTACTTAATACATCAGCCTTAAGTTCATATTCTTCCCTAATCGCTTAATTCTGTATTCTGTCAAACATTGTTGTCACTCCATCTATTATTCTCAATGCACCCATTTCAACAGCATTTATTCGGCTCCTCTTAAACTTTTCCACGTCCACGTTTCACTTCCGTACAAAAAGTTGACACCAACATACTTTTGTGAACTATCATCTTAGCGGACTTTGATATGTCAGGTTTGAGTAGATCATATATGTTTTAGTTCCCTATTAACTCTGTTTCCTATCACTTCACGCCATTCGACGCCCTTTCTTAACCCTTCTATAATTTGAGAAAGTACTACTCAAGCAGCAGAATTCCTAAACCTACTTTAATTATTATTTATTCACCCTTATACCGCACTTATTTTTCCTTTCACACTTATCTATTTCCTTTGTATTGGATTTATCAACATTAATTCTGACATCTTTTCTCCGTATCAATCATACAATTTTCTCGTACTTATTGATCTCTGCAATAAATCTTCATTATCCACCAACACCACCATGCCACCTGAATGCAGCAATTCGACCTTTGTGTATCACCAAGAAACCTATGTAGTTCCTTTACACATTTATCTATATAAATATTGAACAACCAGGGTAACATAATGCATTCTTGCTTAACCCCATTATAAATATTTAACTACTTATTAAAGACACCATTCGCTCTATAATCCACATTCATCCGTAATACATGCGCTACTTTCGGTGTATGACGCATTACCACGTATTATAATTTACACTCAACACCACATTAATAGCTTGTCTTTTATCCCTTTAAATTCTGATTAAATGCGATATAATATCAACCAACAAACAATTCATTGAAAACCATAAGATGCAACATTTATCGAGACCCCAAATTATTGAGTCTTTATTAAGAGGGGAAAAAATTAAATCTTAGATGATTTTTTCTACTCCTTTTCTCTTGCTTTATCCCATCTATTTGGGGTCGACTACTTGGAACTTTTTCTTCCATCTCTCTAGATCTTGTCAATCACTCGAGGATAGTCCGGGTCTCATCATGTACTCTTCAACTTTATAAAATAGGTCTTCATGGTTTCCCTCTTCGTTCTATTTGGGAGTTCCCAATTTGTGGCTATTTTTAGCGTAGACCCTTCATCCCACCATTTCACATACCCATTCAAGCGTTGTCTAGTTTATCTATTATTGACGCCACTTTTATTGTTCTGTAAATTCGTTCATTTAGGATCTAGTCCAATCTAGTGATGCCCAGTGACCACCATCGCAAATGCATATCCAGGATATAAAACAGTTGTTAAGATCTGAGACAAATTGGGGAGTAAAATAGTTTAGAGGTACCAAAATTCTTAAATATTTTGTAGAATTACATTTTACGGTAGATATTTGCATGGATTAATTCTGAAAAACCTGCAATAGTCTACACTTTGTGTTTTCACACTTGTGTAACTCTATATAAAAAAGTTATTACATACCTATTGTTATCTTCAACAGTCAAGGTCTTGGACACTATAAATATTCATCTGTGTATATTAAGATCCTATATTGATCCAACAATTATTATATCAGAGCAACGTAACTTTAAAGGAACAGCCTACTGAATATATGTAAAATAAATCTACAGTTATTATGTTTCTAAGGCTTTGGATGATGAAAAACAAGTTGATTGCTCAATTTCTCGAAGGCTTTCAACCGGGTAAGCCACAAATGACTCCTAAATAAAAGGGATAGTTTTGGGATTGCGGATAACTTTATTGATTTATTTTTCAATTACTCAACAGATAGAAGACAATTTGTCTCAAATGGATTATATAAATCTGATTCCTTCAAAGAATCCTCCAAGGGTAAAACGTTGGACCTGTTCTTCCTAATCTTTATCAATGCCATTAATTTGTTAAAAAGGCATTCTCGTTACTAATTATTCGTTGATTATAAGAATGTCGATCGGAAATTTTCTTCCTTTGATAATTGTTCACGCTTTCAGTCGGATTTAAACGATATTTGTGAATATAATCAAATTCTTCTTCATCTTATTTTAGGACTGTTAGCCTGTTATGGTCTTGCATCATTGTTTTCCTCTTGTGACGTCGACTGCCAGTTGTTTTTCCATATTTTGAGAGGTCGTCCTGGAGGTCTGCTCGCTTGGGGGATACTGTCCCTGGACATTCTTACGGCTCTTGGTTCAGCCATTTTGAATACGTATTCGTTCCAAAACCTTCTTTTCTGTCGTCCCCATCTGACAATATCTTCAACTTCGCGCGTCCTTCGGGTTTATGAGTTTCGTACTCTATCACGAAGGGTTTTCCCAGCGATACTCCTGAGTACCTTCATTTCGCTGGTTCGAAGGAGATTTTTGGTTCTGACAGTATCGGCTCTGGACTCGGCTATGCTGTATGTCATTATGGGGCGGGCACAGGTCTTGTATATCCTCACCTTACTTTGGATGTTCGTATGCTTGTTTTTTCCAGATAGTGTTCTTTAAACATTCGGAAATAGCTGCGGCCTTTTGTGATTGTAATCAAATTAATCACCATAATTCAGTATATCGACTCAGTAAACTCTTTTCGACTTTAAGTAAAGTATTTTTCCCAGCACTAGTTTTAAATGATTAAAGAAACAGTCATGGTTTAGAGCAGGCATGCACAACATATGGCCCGCAGGCCGTATGCGGCCCACCAGCACTTACTCTGCGGCCCGCGAAGCCTTTCGTGAAGACGCATAATATTATAATAAATGTAAAAATAATATTGCATTCTTTTTAGGTATATAATATTGCAATGTGAGGTTATTGAATTGCAATGTTCTGCAGTTTACCGAAACAAGAACAGAGAGAGTAGCCTGCAAGATTTCTACAAAAACCTGGAGCGTGAAAAGAACAAGAATCTTATCGAAGTTGCACTGAATACATTCTGCATATTTGGAACCACTTACGAGTATACAATATATATGAACAGACATTCTCAATTATCATTATCATAGTATAAATAGGGCAAACCCCATACGTTGGCTGTCGTCAAAGAAAGAACACGAAAATTGAATTGAATACAAGAGAGCGAGATAGGAATACTTGGATTCTCTCCGAAAGTAATTCGAAATTTGAATATCAGTGGGTCCGTGATACTGAACGAATTTTAAATACCTAGCCAACAATTTTTGAACTAGTGTAAAAGGGGACGATGTATAAATGATATTGTATATATATAAACAAATTTTACATTTATGAATATGTATTTTCATAAATGTAGAATTTGTTTTACTTCCGTTAATATTTCACGGGTTGCAACTAGTGAACATTAATAAAAGTAAACAACGCTCGTGTTTGAGTGACGATAATTTGGAAGATACGTGTATATAAAAACGGCTATTTCAAATATTTCTCCCGAATATGACAAACTTGTTGCTGGAAAATGATGTAATGTATCTCATTAAATTAATTTATACACTCTAAAAACAATCACTTTAAGTTTTAAGTTTATTTCGAGTTTTTATATTTGTACAATAATTATTGTATTTAGTATAAAAAAAATGTTAATTTGGTAGTTATAATAACAATAAATAATAATGTTAGAAAATAATTATATGAGTAACAAAATATTTTCTATTTTTTCCATATACTATTTTCTCGCGACCCGCAGCAGCTTTCCTTAAAGTAATTTGCCCCTCACCCCGTTTTCAGTTGCGGCAGTTCTGGTGTAGAAAGAAGATTTCATCAAAGACTTGAAGTTTAGTTCTAATAATAGGCTCTTAGTCCTTACGTGGAGAACCTGTGTGTGAGTCTGCGAATACAATATTGTTATTTTTAATATGAGTCTCCTCGTTATTTGTAAGTGAAGAGATTGTTAGATCCCTTAACAGTGCGCTAGTACGTAGCAAGTTAAAATTTGAAGCCTTATTTTAAAGGCTGTGGGAAATTCGTGTCTCTCGAATTGCGGCAAAAGCCCAAAATAAATTTTTGAGACATCTTTACTTCCGAGTGTGAGGTTTCTACACGTGCCTCTATTCTACTAGGATTATGCTAGACATGTTGGGATACAAAGCGTAGATATAGATATAAGTGTATCTTCTTATATCTTTATATCACTGACAGAAGCTTAATTTAATTTAACTTTGCTAGAAAATATATAGTATTATATGCCTGACAACTATTTGAAATGAAGATATAGTCAGAAAAGGAACTCGCTTGCCAATCGCTCTTTTTTTCTATTGTTCCTTTAAAAATAGGGCCTCAGATATTGACATGTTAATTATTTCAGAAAATGTTTTAAGGAAAGTAAATTGAGCTTTCACAGTAATGGAAGTTGGTTGTTTTCACGAAACAATTATTTTTTATTAGAATATTTTGTACCAAACATATTTTTTTCAAGTTTTGTGTATAATTGGATTTAACCTGTATATTATACAATATATAAGCTATATACAAAAATAAACTGCAGCAGATATGAGAGCTTTATGTACGAGTTTAATGTATTTTCATTGTGATGTTTCAAAAGCGACTGAAAAAACTCGTTGTTTCAAGTCAGTAATAAAATGTGTTCCTTCCTGATTTTTCTTTTCTCTCAAAAATCCCTCCATTTTTGTTTGATTGATGATATCTCACTTTTTCTGTCGTGGATTAATGCCATCTATGGATATGTTGATTTATTATGCACGTTGTGTACATTTAAGAAATCGCGTATTCTTTATAGAGAAAACCAAAATTATCAATAGTGTAATTTAAAAATTAAATAACATATTGTAAAATATCCTTAATTGTCTCGCCGCCTCGTATTATCTTGCCGAAAGTATTCAGCGTTTTCCGTTCATGGACATGAGCTACGCTCAAACATGGATTTTTTATTGTTTTACATCGTCCTTCACTGCCCATGTAGTGAGACTCTGAAATCAGTTATAAACTTATGTTAGACTCGCTCCATCCTTGGCATGCTTTAGGAAGCGACTAAAAAAATACTCTCAATATCAAGTCAGTAATGTAACGTGTTTCATTCCTGATTTTTTTTTTCTCCACCATCCTTTCATTTTCCTTTGATTGGTGACACTTAATTTTTACAACGTATATATTTCATGCATTTATAAAGGTGAATAATCATTTGATTTTTTGAGGCCTTTATTTATTTGAAAGAGATTGCCACCTGGCAATAAGCCCGCTAGATTTTTTTACAATACAATAAATAAATATATGAAAAAATAATGCGTAACCGAATAAATATTGAAGAAATTAAGGAGAATGCGGATAAAAATAAGATTTATTATACAAATTTATTATATATTATTATCCAAATATATCATTTATTATACAAATATATTATATATTATTATCCAAATTTATCATTTATTATACAAATTTATTATATATTACTATGCAAGTTTATAATTTATTACATAATATTGTACAAATAAAAAGACAATTTATACAGCACTATTTAGAGAGCCAACTCCCTTCGATGGTGCTCTAACTATGGATTCGGACCTACTGTTATTGACAATTACGGAAAATTACACAATAAATGGTCCTATAGATAAGTTAAGAGTAATTGTAGGAAGGTGGTGGCTACGACCATTAGATAAGGTACTTCGCTATATCCACATGCATTGCAATGGATCCAGTGTCAATTTTTTTTAAAGTTCAGCTTGTGGAACAAGAAAATAATTAAAACATTGACACCTACCCAATCTATGCATTATGGTGGACTTTCACAGTGACTGATTCTTGATGATTATTAAAAAGCGACAACGGAGGCTAGTTCTTTATTTTAAAGAGATGGATGACCTTGCGAACTGAACTTCCGTACGGAAAGTCGTCGATTTGAGCCCCGCGCTGTGCCACTCCCCTCGAATGACACAAGCATTTTGCCCACCTAGAATTTGGGGGTATAACGATACTTATGACTTCGGTCATATTTTTTCTTTAAAAAAAATTATAACGTAGGTGTCCTCCGATCGTCTCACTTTGGTGTGCCATCGAATCCAGTACAACGTTGTGGACTGTGAGTTTGCTGATGTGAAATGGCACACTCACTGAAAACCAAACTTCGCTTTACAACTGAATTGACGTTGGAATGGTGAGGGGATCGTAGACTACGAGGCCCACCAACGATCCATTTTAATATATCATATAAATTAAATAACTTTGCAACATAATCTATTTATATTTCGTGCTAATTGATGCAGAAGCCGGGGAGATGTGAGCATGTCATGTAACAATAAACAAATTTAAAGTTTTTGTTTGTGGTAAGCAGAATAATTGATTAAATAACTTGATTATATAATAATTTATTTAACTTAGTACTTTAGACGGTCGTGTAACTTTTATTGAGCCCTAGTATCCCTTACATTGTAAGGCCAAACTATGTAATCACGTGTTATATAGTTTAATTCTTCCATATTGAGTCTTAGTCTCCCTTACATTGTAAGGCCAAACTATATAGTCACGTGTTATATAGTTTAATTCTTCCATATTGACTCTTAGTCTCCCTTACATTGTAAGGCCAAACTACGTAATCACGTGTTATATTTTTTAATTCTTCCATTTTGAGTCTTAGTCTCCCTTACATTGTACGGCCAAACTATGTAATCACGTGTTATATAGTTTAATTCTTCCATATTGACTCTTAGTCTCCCTTACATTGTAAGGCCAAACTATGTAATCACGTGTTATATAGTTTAATTCTTCCATATTGAGTCTTAGTCTCCCTTACATTGTACGGCCAAACTATGTAATCACGTATTATATAGTTTAATTCTTCCATATTGAGTCTTAGAACCTAGGAGATATTATCTTCTAGCCACTGTATTTATCAGTTTTCTTCTTCTTCCTCTTGGTTTAGGTCATATGACCTGTTTGTTACGGTGGGCTGTTCTGGGATGATGACATCCAGCTGTCCTTCCACCTTTTCGGCGGCCTTCCTGGTAATCTTCTGCTGTTAGGGTTTTCAGTCTTAGCGATTTTTGCCAGTCTTTATGCGGTCCACATGATCCCTACAGAAGCGCTTTCTGCTTCTTCCCCACCTCACTATGTATTCAACACCACGTACATACCATATCGTCTCATTTCTGATCCGATCTCTAAGAATTCTGTTTGCGATGGAGCGTAGGGTTCCCATTTCTGCCACTCTGAGAAGGTTTTTTGTCCTGTTGGTATCGGCTCTCACTTCTATCTCATATTTCATAATGGGACGGACACATGTCTTATATATCCTGACCTTACTTTTGGTTAGCATGTGTTTGTTTCTCCATATAGTGTCCCGGAGGCAGCCAGCCAAAGCTGTCGCTTTATTAGTTTGTGCTCGTACTTCACTATATAGGTCACTGTTGCTGGAGATCTCTACACCTAGGTAAGTGAATCGCGTGACTTGCTCGATGAATACGTTATCGATGGTCAGTTTGCATCTGAGTGGCTCTTTTGATATTGTTTCCCCTCTTAATCCCCTCAAAAATTATTGACTCGATTATTATTGCAATACCACAAACTGTGATCTGCGGATCAATCCAGATAGCCATAAAAACTATACTAGTACGAAAGGATAGGGTCGAAACTGTTTTTCATTAAAGTTTCTATGGCCAGAGAGATAATCCACGGGGATCTGAAGCGCACCCTGATGCAATGAAATATTTAAATATCTATCTTTCCACGGGGTAAAACGACCATCATTTTTGCCTAGTTGTTAAGTTTGACACCCTCCTTGATGCCATTCTGGATCGATGTTTGTTTATTAGTAACTTCCATAAAGAATATGAAAAATAAAATAATATGTACAATACCTTTAAACTACCGAGTAATAAATGAAAAAAAACAATGAGTTTCATATGTTGTTTATAGTTAAGGCATTAACGTTGTGGAAGTTTAAAGACATTGTAATTTATTTTTAACAAACACTGTTTATTCCACTTTTTTATGACGGTATAACCCTACCGGTTTCAAGGCTTTCACCTCATCTTCAGGGATATACAAGCAAGACTAAATGCTGTTCGAATTGGCACCGACATAGACACTTCAACGGTTGGAATTGTCTATCGGTACCCGTCCAAACACAAAGAATGTCATCTGCATACCTAAACCAGCACAAAACATTTTTGGTTAACTTAAACTTACTCCTAAAAATACATTTTTCAAAATAAATATTAATGTATCTAGGAATAAGTCCATTTTTCTTACAGCACTGGTTGAAATATATTTTAAGAGACAACATTCTATCGTTTCATAATAATAAATGGAAAAAACAACGAGTTTAATAATAATGCTAGGTAAAAACAACGAGTTTCATAATAATAAATGAAAAAATCAACGAGTTTCATAATGATCTTTTTAAAAATGTTTTGAAACATTTAAATTTATGTAAAAATAAATTTATGTATTAATGAAATATTTTTTTACTGCACATTTTATAAAGGAATGTTTATTCTGTAAGAATATTTCATGAAATTTAATATAAATACTTTAAGCTGTTAAATGTAATTATTCTATAGTATTTTTTTATAATAAAGCTTTCAAATTTCGCAACATTTTACCACGAGAAAAAAAAATGAGCCACTTTGTAACTAAACTCGCATCGTCTGTGATGAAAATTTTCATTTTCAGTAATCTGGTCCCATAAGACCAGGAGATACAAGTTTTTCCTTTTTTTTGCCTTGTTTCGTTTCACGGGTCATATAAAAGCATATCTTGGAAAATATTTTGGAGGTAATATCATGACATGAATTTTGTATTAAAATAACACTAAAGGAGAGAAAAGATCACTGGAACGCGAAAATATACGAAATTTAACTGCAAATTTAGTGATAATTGAGAAGTTTATATCTGCATATAGAAATTCTTAAGCTAATTCGTTTTTATCTTTTTTTGTTGCTTAATGGTTCGGATATTTTAATTAAATGTGGCATTAGGAATGGATTCCAAGCACAGGGGATGGAAAAACACTGTCTTACCCACACAACTTGGTATTGGTTAAATTACACAAAACGTGGGTAATAAATACGTGCGCTAGACGTATGCGAGTATTGTTACTTCTTCACATGTCGTTGTATCTCCAATAAGTGAGAAGACGAAATATGAGCTCCGGGTCTACTCTAATGGATCTAATCAAACGTTCTATTCCTGGGATTGTAAACAATATTTTCTCCCTGCCACACTTTTCAAAAGTTCTTTATCTATTTGAATTAGTAATTGAGAAATATTTGATTGAATAAAGTAATTTAAGTGCTGCCATATCAATGTGATATTTTTTGTGCTACCTTTTATACTTGACTATTTTTGCGCTGCCGTTTCATTGCAGATATTTCTAAGTTGGAATGTTTTAAAACTTTATCATACCGTCGTTTTAAGAAGATATTTTAGCACAGATGATAAATTTTAATGCATTGGCTTTCATTTCAGTATAGTAGATATTATTTCAGCATTGTAGATACACTTAGCGCATTGGCTTTCATTTCAGCATAGAAGATATTATTTCAGCATTGTAGATACATTTTTACGCATTGGCTTTCATTTTAGCAAAGTAGATATTATTTCAGCATAGAAGATACATTTCTATGCATTGGATTTAATTTCAGTATAGTAGATATTATTTCAGCATTGTAGATACACTTTGCGCATTGGCTGTCATTTCAGCATTGTAAATACATTTTTACACATTAGCTTTCATTTCAGCATTGTATATACATTTTTACGCATTGGCTTTCATTTCATCATAGTAGATATTATTTCAGCATAGAAGATACATTTCTATGCATTGGCTTTAATTTCAGTATAGTAGATATTATTTCAGCATTGTAGATACACTTTGCGCATTGACTGTCATTTCAGCATAGCTGATATTATTCCAGCATTGTAAATACATTTTTACACATTGGCTTTCATTTCAGCATAGTAGATATTATTTCAGCATTGTAGATACATTTTTACCCATTGGCTTTCATTTCAGCATAGTAGATATTATTTCAGCATAGTAGATACATTTTTATGCATTGGCTTTCAACTAGACCAGTTACTACTACTTGGTCCAAAAACTTCTGGTCTGAACAAGTTAAAGCGTGTATGCAATTTTCTACGCCGGCCATGTTAGTCAATGCATGGTCAGGAATGCAAGACTTGAAATTTGCTAACTGTATTGTCAGTAGTATGTCAACTCATCGTTGGTGGCCCTCGTAGTCGAGGATCTCCTCACCATTCATCAGAGTTTGTTTTTTTTAAAGTGAGTCGTTACACACGAGCAAACTCATCAGCCACACCGCTGTACTAAATCCGATGGCACACTGAAGTGAGAAGACCAGAGCGTACTTCTTTTGTTTTTTAAATAAGTGAGTCATTGCACACCGGTAAACTCACCGGTCGCACCACTGTACTGGATTCGATGGCACACCGAAGGGAGATGATCGAAATATATCGGCATATTTTTTTCCTTTCTTTTTTAAAAATAATAGATATAACCGAAGTCAAAGGTATTATTCTACCCCTGAATACAAGGCGGAAAAGAATGCCTATGTCATTTGAGCGTAGTATCATAGCGCAGGGTTTGAACCGGCGACCTTCCACGTGGAAGTCCAGTGCGTTACCGCTAGGCCATACACCTATGTCAACTTGAGTAGATACTCGTATAAGACGTTTTGTTTAATTTTCTTCTGAAAAGTTGGATATCGTGTAGTTATCAAGTTTTTTTCAAAAGAAAGGAAAATCCTGGGAGAAACTAAACAATGTACATTACCCGGCGGTAAGTAATACACATCGAGCTTAAGAAAGAGACTGTCGGTCATAATCGGCTAACTTCTGCTTCGTAGAGCGTCGTCTCTGTCCCTAGAACGCTTGACAACGACTGACAAATCGCGACGGAACACGTGTATGAATGACAGAGACGACGCTCTACAAAGCCGAAGTTAGCCGATTATGGCCGAGAGTCTCTTTCTTAAGCCCGATATGTATTACTTACCGCCAGATACTCCCAAGATAGCATTCTCATTTGAAAGAAATTCGATATTCGTGCAATATCTAACGTCTAGCATTTTAAAATACAGAAAACAAGGCGGTATTTTATCAGATCTACTTAACATACTACCGAGAGTAGATGTTTTGAATTTTAAATATTTATTACATTGATTGGCCAAACGGTATATGTGACTGACGTGGTATCTTTCCATACACGCTCTTACTTGTCTAAGTCGGAAAATTTTGAACCATTGTGGTATTTACAAAACGTCCAAACCTTAAGGTTGTTTCTGGCAGATAGTGTCTTAGGAAAGTATTGTTTTGCAAAATATAAGATCAAAGACCTTTGTTCATCCCTTTCATGTTATTTTGGCAGTTAATTCACCTGGGATATTAATTTAGCTCCAGAAACTACATTTACATTCGGAATAATACAATTTTGCCAATATTTCTTCATAAATTTAATGAGAACCTTGGGCTGAAATGGAACAATTAGTCAAATAACACGTATTATCCAGAAGAGGTTGTAAGTAAATGGTTTGCGAGCGAATCAATATTGTTAATAAATTCTTTAATCTGTATTTGAAATAATTTTCATTTTTCTACTGGAAGTTAATTTATGGAATTCTTTATGATGACTGGCACATTAGACTTTATGATGATTGGCACATTAGAATTTATGATGACTGACCTATTAGACTTTATAATGACTGGTACATTAGACTTTTTTTTTTTTTTTTTTTTTTTTTTTTTTTTTTTTTTTTACCTGGCGAGTTTATTGCCATGTGGCAATCTCTTCCAACCAACCATTAATATGTCTTTATATGCCCTAAGTATTAACCAGACTAGAATCCTATTTCAAAAAATCTGGGTTCCAGCGGGGATCGAACCCGCAACCTCCGTATCGGCAGACAAGTGTCTTACCACCAGGCCACGGAGGCTTTATGATGACTGGCTCATCAGACTTAATGATGACTGGCACATTAAACTTTATGATGACTGGCATATTAGACTGTATGATGACTGGCACATTAGACTTTATGATGACTGGCCCATGAGACGTAATGATGACTGGCACCTTAAACTTTATAATGAATGACCCATTAGACTTTATGATGACTTGCAAATTAGACTTTATGATAACTGGCCCATCAGACTAAATGATGACTGGCACATTAAATTTTATGATGACTGGCATAACAGACTGTATGATGACTGGCACATTAGACTTTATGATGACTGGTACATTAGACTTTTTGACTTTGAATGATCTTCATTATTCCTATGTATCTGAAACTGGTCTATTGACCAATCTTTAAGCTGTAGATTTCAAAAAAAAAATATTTTGAACAAAAATACAGTTACAGTCGAGAAAACAGAAAATACTCGTTTCATCCAGATGCTAAAAAAAGATAGGGATAGTCCCTTAGTTTATTTTGATTCTAAAATATTTTCTGATTAAAAATACAGTGACAATTAAGTCACGTCCTTGTTTAATTTAAATTTGGAAAGATATTTTAAATAAAAAGACAGTGACAGTCAAATAATAATCAGCCTTTACATTTTACACAATGAATGGACTGCGTCAAGGAGACGCACTAGCTTGTCTACTTTTTAATATGGCTCTAGAGAAGTGTGTAAGAGAATCCGAAGTACAGACAAATGGTTCAATTTTCTACAAATCAAGCCAAATACTAGGCAACGCGGATGATATTGACATTATTGGTAGATCCCCACAAGCGATGATGGAGACATTTGTTGAGTTGGAGAGGGCTGCAAACAGAATGGGACTTCGCATCAACTCCGATAAGACCAAATATATGATAGCCACTAAAGCACCCTATAATAACCAGACACCTACCACACTTAATATAAGTTCTCATACAATAGAACGTGTAAACACCTTCACCTACCTGGGATCCATAGTGACAAGTGTTAATGATGCATCTATCGAGATTAAACGTCGAATATTCATGGCAAATATATGCTTCTTTGGTTTGAGAAAACACCTTATATCTCGTTTGTTGTCCAGAAAAACAAAACTTACCATTTACAAGACATTACTAGGACCTGTTCTCACATATGGGTCTGAATGCTGGGTACTGAGTAAGAAGGACGAATCTTTCCTTCTAATATTTGAAAGGAAAATACTCAGAAAAATATTTGGACCCATACAGGAAAATGGATCTTGGAGAGAGAGATATAATGAGAGGTTATACAACATATACAAAGAGCCCAACTTTATAAAATACATCAAAATTGGGAGGCTACGTTGGGCGGGGGATGTAGCAAGAATGGGAGAAGAGAGAATGCCTAACAAGGTACTCTTTTCCAAGCCCCAAAGAAGACGTAGCGTGGGTAGACCAAAGCTCAGGTGGATGGATGGGGTGTAGAGTGATACAAGCGTGATTGGCATCAGGGGCTGGAGGAATGCATCCCAGGATAGGAGGGAGTGACAACGACTGCTGGAGGAGGCCGGGGCCCACAATGGGCTGTAGTACCATTGATTGATTGATTGATTTACTTTTTGTGGACTCATAAATATATTTAAAAAACTGAAAATCGAATAAAATACACCACATACCTAATTCTGATTCTGAAAGATACTCTGAACAAATAAATAGTGACAGCCGAATAAAAAACAGTCTTGATTTTATGTAGATTCTCAAAGATATTAAAAAAAAACAATGACAACCAATTTACAGCCATAACTTGCTTTATTTAGATTTGGGAAGATTTTTTGCTCAAAGAAACAGTAAACGTTAAATAATAAGCAGCCTTTACGTTATGCAGATTTTAAGAGATATTTAAAAAAAAGGGACAATAATGTAATACTTGCTTTATTCAGATCATTTGCTTTATTCAGATTTGGAAAGATATTCAGAACAATGAAACAGTGACAGTTAAATAATAACTCTGTTTTACTTTATGCGGATTCTTACAGATATTTTAAAAAGCAGTGGCAATCGAGTAATACCTATAACTTGCTTTATTCAGATTCAAAAAGATATTCCAAACCAAGAAACAGTGGCAGTCGAATGATAACTTATATTTTATGTATGTAGATTCTAAAGAAATTAAGATAAAATCATTTATAATTTAAGATTCGGGAATATATTCTAAATAACGAAACAGTGACAGTCGAATAATAACCAGACTTGAATTTATGTGAATTCTTAAAGATAAAAAAAAAACAGTGACAATTGAATAATATCTAGCACTTGCTTTATTTAGATTCGAAAAGATATACTGAACAAAGAAACAGTGACACTTAAATGATAAACTGCCTTTTCTTAATCTAGATTCTTAAAATATTAAGAAAAAAACCCAGTTATTATCGAGTTATAACTATCACTAACTTATTATTTAAGATTCGGAAAGATATTATGAAGAAAATAACATAGATATTCAAATAATAACCGGCCTTTACTTTATGTGGAATCTTAAAGATATTTAAAAAAGTGACACTCGAGTAATAGGAAATATATTCTCAACGAAGAAATAGTGACAGTCGAATAAAAAACAGCTTTTACTTTATGTAGATTCTTAAGATATTAAGAATAAAAATATATACGAGTAATCGAGTAATAGCTGTCACTTACTTATGTTCTACAGATCCAGATGGAAGGAGACCATTAAAAGGGTCATCGACGGCTGCCGCCATCCTCAGACACGAGGGACAGAATAATTTATTCAACGTTTTTTTATTCTGCGAAAAATAATTTATGGTGTTGTGAGTTTTCTCAAATTCAAATTTCTTTACTTTATAAATCATCCGATTACTATCATCACTTTAATAAAAATAAAGAAACGCATAAACGTGCTAACTTCAGTTGAAAGTCAGCCCGCAGGCGAATTTGCGAGAGACAAACGTTCTAAATGATATATAAATCATTTTTTCGATCTTCTTCTCAAGTTTGAGAAGCTTTGTAAAAGTGATTTATTTCTTATTTTATTATCCTGAAAAGCAACGCCCCTGAAAAGCCTCTGAAAATTCAACCGTAAAAGTAAGATGAAAACTGAATGTGTTTGCTTTGATAAATGGATGGAAATGAAATATTTTTTCAGCATTAAAGGAGAGCAATTATTAGCGGTAAATCGTTTTTTGATTTACGAATGTAATTTGGGAATCGCAAGTAGCTACTTGTGAAAAATTTAAGAACATAAATGACTTGTTTGAATATCAAAAAGAAAAAAAACGTTAAGTCAAATGTGCAAATGTAAAGTTAAATACAAAACGGTATTTATTTTACATATTATTTCGAGTTAAGGCATTAACACTGTAAAGGTTTAAAGACAATGTAATTTTTTTAGTGGAAAACTGTTGATTTTACTTTATATTACGGTATTGTTTGTTTGTGCTTGTTTGAATAAATAAATTATAATAATTTATTTTAAATTGAATAAATGTATACAAAAAACATTATTTGGAGTGATTTATATATCTCAACCGGCCGTGTTACGTCCTTATCGATTACAAAATTCTAGAAAGGCTTTATATGTTTATTATTTATAATCTTTAAATTCCCCTAGCCGCTAGGAGAGGGGTAGGAGGCAGAAAAATACCTGACGTCTTTGCGGTCGATCTTGCCCTCGTATTGGGGGGGGGGGGGGGGGGGGGGTGTCTTTATTGGAAGAGGATTTCTCACCTGTATCAAACAGCGTACAGTGATAGGAAAGTCAATGAAGCATTAAAATATGTATAAGGTCTTTCAAATTGAGCGGTTTTTTAAATTGATTTTTATTTTAATTCTTGAATAAAATGCACAATTTGCTGTGATTTCAAAAAACTTTTTATTGTTACTTTTTACTTAATTATAATGTATGCCATTTAAACACAAAAAAACAATATTCGCCAAATGTCTACTTCTTATAGCACCGCAAAAGTCCACTCTTTTGTCAAAATTTTCGATGACATTTTGCCATAATTTCGGTTCTAGCTCACCAATAACGCGAATAATTTCGTCCTTCGGCTCAGGAATTGATTGAGGGTCATTCTTATAGACCTGGATTTTCACGTAACCCCAGAGAAAATAGTCCAACGGTGTCAGATCACAGAATCTTGGTAGTCAATTAACATCATCGTTTCCGAAGATTAGAATACATAAAATAATTATCTATTTGAACGCGTTGTTGTATTGTATACGACTCCATTTTTATAAATGTCATACATTACACTTCTCAAATGACACAAGATCCTGGCAAGATCACGACGCCATCTGTGTTTTATTCAAAAATTAAAAGGATCGCTCAATTTGAAAGACCTTATATTATATATTTGAACCAGATAGTATCAAAATATACTTAGATGATGATCTGAAATAGAATTACGGTGTCAACTTTGATGTAAAATAGTGAAATTTGGACCTGGAAAAAGACTGAGAGAATTCAAATATATGCTAGAATAATACATGGGAAGACAATGGTTGACAAAAAATGGAATGAAGTGAGTAGAGATGAGTGTGAACTTAAGGTGGATATGTTGAGTAAGTTAAAAGAGCACTCTGAGATGGTTTGGGCACGTGAAACATCTTTCTGGTTAGGCAAGATTGCAATATGGCAATAAAACGAAAGCGTAATACAATACAATACAAAAGTCAATTCGCCAATAATTCAACTCGGGACGTTTGGGTTTTACAAGCCACTAGACCAAAATGTTGACAATTTTAACCTTAATTATGATAAATTAATTCACCCTACAAATTCTTCATATTAAAATGATTTGATGATTTGCACAATTTTAAGATTTCCACAATTCAAAATAATGACTTGGCTAAATTAAAATTTCAAATTCATCCGTCAGAAACACTAGAGTACTAGTTAATGCCTAAAGCCAAGCGGAGGCTGGATTCACTTATCAGAAACTGCTGACAGGAGAAAATATCCACTGGGAATAAAATATAATCTCCATTTAGAAGCTACAAAGTTAGGCATGATTAATTATTAAATTTCCTGAGAAAATTTAATAGAAGACTTGATTAATGCGGTAGAAGAAAATGTTGTCTCCCCGCCACGCTTTCGATATTTCTGCATCGGTCATTCAGATACGTTGAAGAACAATATACGAATAAATTATTGCTTGATGACGAGCAGCGAGTTCCTACACAGTCTTGTGGTTCTTAACCTACAAGTTATATTACGGGAACTGAAGGCAATATTGTTTCTCTTTAATTAAAATGTTCGCATCATCAATGTGGAAATGAATCGTCATCAATGCTGGGTCTCGCAGTCGAGGATCCCTTCGCCATTTCAACGTCAATTCAGTTGGAAAAATGCTGTATTGTGGAGTTTTTGTTAAGTGAGTGAGCCGCTGCACACCAGAAATCTCTCCGGCCACATTGCTGTCCTGGATTTGAGTGCAGATCGAAATGAGACGATCAGAGCACACCAGCATGTTTTTTTTCTGTGTTTGAAAGAATTAATATGACATAGATTTTCTTATATCCCGAATACTAGGCGAAAAAAATGCCAGTCTCATTCGAGGGGACTAGCACAGCACAGGATTTGAACCAGTGACCTTCCGTATGGAAATCCAGTGCGTTACCGCACGGTCATGCAATTCACAAAGGAAGTAACATGGTCGCAAAAAATATTCAAATCATGATTCTGTTTTAGAATACGTACTGTTAAGCTGTAAAGTGAAGGCAATACTGTAGTTTTTCTCCTTCTTTATGATTTTAAAAGGTTTTTGTTGTGATAATAGGCATACATAGGTTTTTTCGGCATTGCGGCATACATAGGATTTTCGGCCCTTGGCAAATTCTTGATTGGGCACCATTTTTCTGATATTCGTTTATAATAATAATAACCAAATAAATGATAATACAAACATATCATCACGTCATTTCCCTGTCGGAGTAGGCCGAGAGGATAGAGCGTCAGACTTTCCTATCTCGACACACATCCTTAGCTTCTTCTACATATATACACATTTCTATACAACTTCTACGATTTATCTTATTTTTTATATTACATGTCATACTTTCCTAGGTTATCCTCTAACACGTCTTCCAATCACATTTGCAATGATAATTTATATTGTTAGTGTTTCTTCATTCATGTATTCTACATGCCTTAACTTCCTCAGCATGCTCTTCTTTATCTGCTCATGATACGCCCCTTTCTCTCACAGTCAAAAGTATTTTTATTTCAATCATGGAGTAAGCTGACGTTGAGTTTTACACTAGATTTGTCTATTGCGTTGGTTGTAATCAAGATCCTTCTATTTACTGGAATCACCAATATGGTATTGTATCTTCTCATTGGTTATACAACATGATTTGTTATCACACGTAATCAATAAAACCAGAACTGATACCCTACGAACGAAGGCTTTTCTTAGAACATAAGAATCGAAGGTTTTTTAATATATAACTGGTAAGTCATTCAGAGGCGGAATAAAAAATACAGAATAAGAAACATGTATAAACCTAAGACATCGTGAGTTGGGGTTGGCTGAAAACACGTTATTAGTGGGATCTTATTCAAAGAATGGATGAAACCCGGATATCACATATAAATTTTCATGGCTACCCTTTTAAGTTCTAGTCAGTAATGTTACATGTTTAATTCCAACTTTTCTTTTCCCCTCCACCTTTGCTTCCTTTTTTTATTTTATTGTCGAAATCTTATATGTTTATGAATGTTGTACAGGTGAAAAATGATTTAAATTTTTTGTGACCATGTAACTTCCTTTATTGTATTTTGTCTTGTTGGTTAAATGGAATTGTCACCGTGCAGATTGTTTTACAACGAAGTGTTAAATTAACAAATAAGTAAAAAAGGAAATTTATTCCTTAAGATATGCATCAATGATTGCACATTTCAGAATGCAGAAATAATATTAAAACCCTGTTGCTTGAAGGGTGGCCACCAGTCTTCTCCATTCAGAGCGGTTTTGGGCGGTGTTCGTAATCTCCCTCCACGACATTCCTAACGCTCTGACTTTCTTGTCATAGGAACGGTACACCGTAAGAAAGGGTCTTCCAGGCCGTCGGGACCCCAATGGACAGAAAAACAGCACTCTCTTCGGCCAACTATCATCGGGCATTCTCAGAACGTGTCACAGCCAGGACCATCGCCTCTCCCGAATTACAGAGACGACAGACCGCTGCCGAGTGCGTCGGCATACAGCGTCGTTTGTTATGTGGTCATACCACCTGATTCCCAATATCCTAGAAGAATTAGAATAATTAAATAGTTTTATAGAAGAATTAAATAGTTTGATATTAGGTTGCCTTGGGCTACCTTTAATTTTACGTATTGAAACGTTTGTTATGTGGTCATACCACCTGATTCCCAATACCCTAGAAGAATTAGAATAATTAAATAGTTTGATAGAAGAATTAAATAGTTTGATATTAGGGTGCCTTGGGCAACCTTTAATTTTACGTATTGAAACGTTTGTTATGGGGTCATACCACCGGATTCCCAATATCCTAGGAGAATTAGAATAATTAAATAGTTTGATATTAGGGTGCCTTGGGCAACCTTTAATTTTACGTATTGAAACGCGTGCAAAAATATTGTACTGTTAATAAATCACAATAATACTTAGTCTCATTTTATGCTATCAAATGTATCCAAAACACTCGACTAGTTTGCTTTCTGGAGATGCTTTTCACTTCTAGGTGCAGATTTCAATACATTTCCTTTACAAAGCTCGAGTTGGATAGTTGAAGATTTATGGTACACATCCGTAACTGTTTGAGGGTCCTGGCAAGGATGAATCAAACACATTCCATCGTTTACAGCAACTAAATCAAATATACGAATATTTAATTAAGCATCATGATGAAATTCTTAACGGAAAAAGAAAACAAATTCATTTTATACGATACACAATTTAATGAGGACTTGGATATATTTTTAGAATTTTTTTTTTGACAGAAATTTTTATGATTAATATTATGAATTTAGCCATGACGTCCCTTTCATATTATTAATCCTTGTCCTCTGACCAGGGATACAATGGTTTATTTTCGGTTGTGCTCGAATAATCGTACCCTTAATGTTGTACTATTTCGGTGTATGCAGTACAAGCTAACGTATTTATCAATGTCTGACAATCTTTTTAAACTAACCATAAAAATATAAAACAACTGTTAAGTGCAAATCAGAAATGAAACCTATTTAAAAAAATACAATAGATACCAACAAGATTCGAACCTATAACTCCCAAGTTGGAAGACAGCAGTATTAGCTACTGAACCACAGATATTTTCTTGTTGGGAGTTTGTCAACGAGTTTATGGTTATTCTCAATATGCAGTAGTCTTCTTCTTCAGTTTCAATCCTGAGTATTGGTTAGCACCAAAGCGCTGCATCTCCTCCTCCACTCTGGTCGGTCTTTAGCGATCTTCTCGAGCTCTGTATAGGAGGTGCAATCCATATCGTGGCATATTTGCTCCAGATACTCTCGGCGAGGACACCCTCTGCCAATCGATCCCTCAATCATTCCCTCCAGAGTATATTGTGCAAGAGATTTTTATGTCGCAGCATATGACCCATCCATTCTGCACACCTTTTCGATATGGTGTTTGACAGGTGCCTGGTTTCTTCGATCCTGCTGAGAACCTCGTCCTTTGTAATGTGATCTCTCTAAGAAATCCTTAAGATTCAGTAGTATTGCAAATAATTATATACCGTGGAGTTATGTGCCTTTTTAAATTATTTCGAAACAAGAATTCTCGATTAATAGGGTTTAAAATAGTCAACCTATTTTCTTCAACATACTTCCGTTTTTAGTTCGTATTTGTTAAAAACTTCTTACTTTACTTGCCTATAAGCGAATGAGTAGCGTCTATGTATAATAATAGCCTTTTCCATAATAACGTATAGTGTATAGGCCTGTAGATTCACTTTCCTTTATCTGCGGTTTCGTTTACCGCGGTTTTAGGAAACCTCAGTATATTATCATAAATACAAAATTCAAATTTACCGACCGAAGTTAAAATTGGTTGCAGTTTTGTGTTAATAATTTTAATGCTTTGATATTTTTTTTGACACTGAATTTATGTATTTATGCGAATTTTTTTCTTCTAATTATTAACTTTATCCATTATACAGGTCGAAAAAGACCGTACACTGTTTAAATAATTCAATAAATATTGTTATGAATCTTCAAAAGTACAATAAGTTACTGTTGCTTATATTTTACTCTAATTTATTAATTCTCTAAAATTGTGTTTATTAATAAATAGTTCAATATACCTTATTACAATAGTTATAATAAAAAAACACAAGTAAGGGCTTCATAGATTACAAAATACAGAGTATATATAAAAAAATGTTTAGAACAATTACATTAAAAATTAGTGTAAATAAAAAAAACGCAACAAAATAATCAAATCATACGTAACTATGTAAGTTAGCACACTCGTCGCACTCTAGCATCCATGTAAAAAATGAGGAAGACAGCCCGCACTGCACCAAATTAAGCGTCTCTCTAAACATAAATGTGAAAGGAGAATGAATACAAAAATCAACACATTCATACCGCTAATACAACCAAAAATAAAATCGTTCCCATAACATTAAAAAAGTCAATATGTCAGTTTTTAACTTTTATATCAAATTTGAAAGATAAAACGGACACAAATGATAAACCATTGAACAACAAATCAAAAACATTATAAAAATGACGAAATTTAATAGCTGTCGATTCTCAAACCTCAAAAAAATAAAAGAAAAGTAAAAAAATACAATCATCAATTAAACATCAGTCCAAAAAAGTACTTTAAAAGTCCTCGAGAGACACTCGAGATTCCATCTCAAAGCTGGGATATTCGAAAGTGACTTGCTAGATGTCATACATGTACAAATAAAAAATAGTATTTGTAATAAAAGGCTTCGGAATTATCTACGGTTTCAGACTTGGGGGTTGTTAAACGTGTTTACCGAGGATAAGGGTTGTTTCGTTTAACAATTGTTCAAACAACTATTCTCGTTCAACAACTGTCCCTGTGATTTTCTGAGATCTGTAAATCTAGCGCCCACCAATATGTTTAAACTATCGTCTTTAGTCAAAGCCACTCAACTATTGAAAGCTTGTCTAAGGGGTGAGCAAACCTTTGGCTTAGATACGTTATTGTTTGTGTTGGGCT
Source organism: Odontocerum albicorne (assembly GCA_949825065.1). Taxonomy (NCBI): domain Eukaryota; kingdom Metazoa; phylum Arthropoda; class Insecta; order Trichoptera; family Odontoceridae; genus Odontocerum; species Odontocerum albicorne. Next base: position 26,848,843 of record OX463859.1, on the reverse strand, counting down.
TGTTGTTAATTTTCATTCAGATTAATTTGTGCTAGTCAAATTTATAATAGGAAATATATTACGTAAATATATTCAAATATGAGGAGAAGGCGTGTTAAAGAAGGAAAGTATGGAACTCTGTCCTCTTTGCCTACATCAATAGGTTAATGGCGTGATGGTATGTATGTTTGTAGATATATATAACTAGAGTTAATAACACATAAATTAGAATATTCATATTTAATACGTTTATTCTAGCCAATATGCAGAATGTTGCAATTTTCATGAATATTTTTGCAGAAGAAATGCAATTAGTCCACTAGTTTATAAAATATGATAGATTAAATTACATACACCACCACACCATGTAAATTTTGGAGTAGGCAGAAAGAACAGATCCCCACGACTTTCTATTCATTCAATACAGCTTTTGCCGTCTCCATATACTCGTATATACGTCGTCATACATGCCTGTGTCTCATACTGTTTACCTTTATCTAAGTTTAAATGTATCCATTTCCTTTCACTCTTTTCTAGTTCTTCGTCATCCTCGCTTTCTGTTCATTTCAGACATAAATATTCGTTTCGTAAGTCTTTCGCCACATTTTGTTTTCAATACAGCCACATTTATTTTCGGATTCTTTTCTTGATAACACCCATATTTCACGAACAGTTATCCCTTAAAATTGCTTCACTTTTAATTTTATCATTAATCGAGTTTCGAGCTCTTTCAAGTTCATCATCAGGCAAGTTTAAAATTAGTTATTAACCCATAACTTACTCATCTGTAATGGTAGTTTGCGTAGTGGGAGATAAGGTATATCTTGTAGAAATATTGAAAAAAATTATGATTTTTTGGAAATAAATTTCTTTGAATTGTTTTCAATATATAAATAAAAAATTTACTACGACATAGATATACATTAAATTGTTTTCCAACTGGTCCATTGAATAGAAGATGAGGTCAAAATTCAATGTTTTTTTTTAATATTGCAATATTAAATCATATATTGAAAGACACCTTTGGTTTTACAATTCTACTCTGAACAAATTTTGAATGTCTTCGTTGTAGGCCGATGTTGTACTCAATCTCACTTATCCGAAATTCACATTTTGATTTATTGCTTATGCGAATGTAGTCTGAAGAAGGACGACTTAATTTTTTTTTCAATTTGCAGTTCTCGGAAATTTTCTTTTGCTTTTTATGTCATTTTCTAATTTTAATACTCCACTGAAATGTTACATTTCGACTTTTTTGGCTTGTTCAAGTTTACAAATCTGTAAAATTTGAGAAACAATAAAAAAATTAAGATCTATGCAATATTAATCTATACTTAATATTTTTTTTTCCTTAATAAAATATACTTGAATATAATATTTGAGATAACTTTGTTTTTACATTAATATGAGTGACGCATATGTTTTAATTTAATTCCTTAATATTCATATGTTAACTATCTAATTTTCATGATATCGTGTAATATGTGATTTTTTTTTATTTAGAAGTCTTTCTACTAAAATTGTTTATGGTTATATAATGCCGAAGAATACTCTTAATGGGTCAATGGCAAAAAAAAACAATGAAGAATATTTCTGAATCTTCGAAAAGACTATAGTTTCACTTCGCGGTGCCATTTTTTACATAAAAGGAAAAATAAGTAAAATAAAAAACTTATTTTATATTTTTGTGTTCACCACAAGTTTATTTTAGGTTCACAACTATCTTCGAAGACCACCGTCTTCTTCGTCAGGTGAAGATAAACTAAGTTGTTAAAATATATTCTTTACAAGTGTAAATAATATAATATAAAAGAGATGAGGTAGGGGGAGTGAAGTGGGGAGAGATGTGATACAATGGTGAATGGGGCGGGGAAAATAAAATATATGAAAGTGAATGTGAATCTTTAAGACAGGGGGGGATTTAAAATTGGAAACATATTAAGCAGAGGGTTATTATGAAAATTGGTTTGGTTATTAATGATATTTAAACTTAATTTTTAATAAATTTAAATATCATCAATAACCAAACCAATTTTCATAAAAGCCCTCTGCTTAATATGTTTCCAATTTGAAATCCCCCTCTGTCTTAAAGATTCACATTTTTTTCCCCGCCCCATTCGTTATTGTATCACATCTCTCCCACTTCACTCTCCCTACCTCATTTCTCTTATATTATATTATTGACACTTGTACAGAATATATTTTAACAACTTAGTTTATCTTCGCCTGACGAAGAAGACGGTGGTCTTCGAAACTAATTGTGAACCTAAACTAAACCTGTGGTGAACACAAAAATATAAAATAAGTTTTTCATTTTACTTATTTTCTTTTTTATGTAATGAAGAATATGTTCCCAAATAGAAGTCAACTTGAATAATTGATTCGACAACCAAATGGAAGCGAGAAAAAAACGTAAGATATTTTCGCGTTGCAAACAAAAAGGATTTACTTTATTTTATTGGCCGATCCTTTGAAATCCTACAGGATCATTGAAAAGAGACAAATACAGAATGAAGATTTGTATGAAATACGAGGAGATTCCGTAAAGAAAAGTGGAACTCTCGCAGGTGTGGCGCACCGTTTGAATCGTATCCAGAGGTGGCGTATCCTAAAATTCACTCGTGCGTTGAATGCCCGAAAATATGTATATTTTTCCCGATATATACCGAATTGGCCCAGCTATAAGATTTTTTGTATATATCAGTCATGTTATACTCGTGTCACAAACAAATGAATAGCAAATTCACTATCGTGTGATAACCGAGACGGCTCACAAAAACTTCTATGTATATATCTTTTTCTCACAATATTTTTAATGAACTCTTTCAATAAATAATATTGTTTATAAACTGCTAGTATTATGTTTGTATCTGACAGTTTTTTTCATGTTCTTAAACTCTCGAAAACAAGATAAGTGACCATATGAAAACGTGAAGAGCTTGGTAAAATTAAATCAATCAAGGAATTCGCTGAAGCTACATTTCCGATATAACGGTTGTGATAATCAGTACTGCAGAAGCTATAAATAACTATGCGGTCGTGAGAAAATGGAGTGTTATTGAAAATAATGTAATATATTAGCAATCGTAGAAAGTAGACCGAATGAATGAATATTCTACAAGAAATACATTTCAAGTGCTTATTTTTTGCTGATAAAAAATAGAAAGATTTCTTTCTTCTTCTTATTTATCTTATTTTAGGTCTGTTGGCCTGTTATGGTCCTGCATCATTATTTGCATCTTGCGACGTCGACTGCCAGCTGTCTTTCCATCTGCCAGATTTTTTTCTGTAAACAATTATTTTCAAAAAATGTGTCACTATAATCGGGCTAGTTATTTTATTAAAAAAACAAATGCTATTCATTAGACTATCGTATGCATGTTTTTAACGTGACATGGGAAATAAATTAAGCTAAATTAAATAATATTCACTGTCCAATTTATTAGAAACACCATGTTGTACCAAAATCACATGTGAATGATTTAACGTGGTAGTATTTATAATATTTTGGCTTTATTAACATTTTCGTTGCATATAAAATAGCCGTGCGGGATAATTGCCATCTAGAAACCTCTTCCAATCATCCAAAAAAAATGGTAAAAGAGGCCAACCAAATAGTTGTTTAAGTGAAAACAAGACTTTATAATAATTTTCAAATGAAAATTGGTTTTCAACTGTGATCGAACCTATTATTCCCGGTTAAAAGACAGGTGCAAAACCAGCTTACCAACAATGCATCGGAACTTAACCTTGTAGATAAACCAGATATCAAAATCTGAAAAAATACGCATATAACACATCGATCAATAATTCGCGGGACTAACCAACAGATGGTGCCTCTAATAACAAATTCATACCATTCTCAGTCAGTAATAACTTTTAGAAGTTACGTGTCAAACTTTCATGACATTGTGTCATTGAGTTACAGTGGTTTTAGTGACGCTACTTTTGCTATTCTCAAAACAATGAAAAAAACAGAATTTCTACACAGCTGGCATAGAAAAGTTAGGAAAGCGTTGGTATGAATGTATCGTTCTTGAATGAGACTATGTTGATGAATAAAGAAGAATCTTGTCAAACAAATGAATGGTTTAATAAAAATAGGCACTAAGTACCAAAAAAAAACTAAGTATGCAGTTTCATTATACGAGTATATGACATAAGAGTATAGAACTAAACTGCATACTTGTTTTTTTTTTGGTACTTAGTGCCTATTTTAATTCAACCATTCAAATGTTGTTTTAGTAGTTAGTCCCGTAACTTATTGATCGATGTTTTATGATATAAGCTTTGTTTTTTGATCTACACCATTATGAAATTCAATCTTTTCACAAACAATCTTGACGATTTCTCTCAGTGCCATTGTTCGTCTAAAATAAAAACTAATTCTTTTCTGTTTCTTAACCATAAAAAATGTTTTTTTATCTTATTAAGAGAACTTAACAACTTAATACGTTGTATACGTACAGTATAATCATCAACCAAAAACCAATAATTGAGTTCTACCTGAAAAATAGAAATATCAAGAATCGGCAAGACAAAAATAAAACAAAAAAAAATACTATTAACAGCAACTAACATAATGTGACGTAGTATGTGAGGAAATTGAGTAAGAAAGGTAGTGGAAAGGAAAGGAATGCATATGTTTTATACGTAGAGAAATATATATGAAGTCAAATGTGTTGGATTATTCTTACAATTTCTACGAGTATTACCGTTTATTGTTTTGGAAAAAAAAACTCAGAATTATCTTTAAAAATACAAAATCATATATCTCACTGGTTTCTTGTACTAAACATAAGAAATGGTTTTGGAAGTATTGAGCTTTAATAACCGTAGTATTTAAAAAAAACGTACTGTTATTCAACTGAACATATAAATAATAAAATTTCTTGTGTATTGTTTTGTCTTGGTAAGCCAAAATGATCGCACATAACACATTTTGACAATGTCTTGGTAAGCCAAAATGATCACCCATAACACATTTTGACAATGTCTTGGTAACCCAAAATGATCACCCATAAGACATTTTGACAATGTCTTGGTAACCCAAAATGATCACCCATAAGACATTTTGACAATGTCTTGGTAACCCAAAATGATCACCCATAACACATTTTGACAATGTCTTGGTAAGCCAAAATGATCACCCATAACACATTTTGACAATGTCTTGGTAACCCAAAATGATCACCCATAACACATTTTGACAATGTCTTGGCAAGCCAAAATGATCACCCATAACACATTTTGACAATGTCTTGGTAACCCAAAATGATCACTCATATTGAGGGAGAATATAAAATATATTAAAGAACAGAAAGTAAATTTATTTTTCTTTCATATTTAAAACTATATTTTTAACCATCGTGATAAACTATTAATTTCAAATACCACAAGCCGCTACTGATCGCGTCTCATTGTTTCCTTCATTATCCTTGTAATACTTTGTCTGGCGTCATTCTGTCACTGATAATTTAGTCCTGAAAGGGATGCGCAAAAGAAGTTGCGTGAAAATAGAATAAGAAAAAAATGGAGTAAAAGACTGTTTGAAGGTAATGAAGCATTCCTTTGTAAAACATTATTTTTAATTGATGCATAGTCTAAAAATGACGAGTTTTTGTTTCAAAAAAGAGAACTGAAGAGATATTTTGAAAATAGAACGTAAATATCCAAAGAGGATTCAAAGCATTATATCTACTAGTTGCAGCCCGTGAAATATTCACGGGAGTAAAACAAATTCTACATTTATGAAAATATATATTCATAAATATAGAATTTGTTTATATATATCATTTATAACATCGTCCCCTTTTACACCGGTTCAAAAATTGTTAACTAGGTATTTAAAATTCGTTCAGTATAATTTTTTGTCACGGACCCACCGACATTCAAATTTCGAAGTATTCCTCTCTCGCTCTCTTGTATTCAAAATTCAATTCTCGTATTCTTTCTTTGACAACAACCATCGTAAGGGTTTTAGCCTATTTATTATATCTATCTATTTAAATATCATTATAAATAGGTTTGACTTTATATTCTTTTTGTGTATATTTTTTAAAATTTATGCCATGATTTCTTTACTTAATAAGAATAAGGCACATATTGCATATTTTCCTTCTTCGAGGAACTTTTCCATTTATAGATAGATTGTTAATTTTTTGAAGCTTAATCAGTTGAAACTTTGAATTATCTAGAATTGTCATTTTTTAATTTGGTTTTATTAGATTGACTCGTATAATTGCATAATGACTTTAATTTGGTGGCATAAATCATCATACTTTGGATGAATTAACGATTTATAATGAAAAAAAGAACAATGCTCCGATGTTGGGTAGTTGTAATTTAACCTAAAATTGTGCTTTTTATGCTAGAGATTTTGTAGGCTTTAACACTTTTAAATGAATGAGTTAGTATGGACGTTGTATAAGTGTTATAGAAAAATTAAGACATCTTTTTTCTCTACTTTACCCAAACCGTAATGTAAATGATACGTTGGAGATTTTGTAGGTATTAACACTTTTAAATGAATGAGTAAGTATGGACGTTGTATAAGTGTTATAGAAAAATGAAGATATAATTGGAAACATAAATATAATGAAAGGTTGTTAATAAAATGTATATGAACTCTGTGTCCATTATAATGGACGCCAGATCTGAAGAGGGTTTAATCGCTTAAGCTCTACTTCGCGGTAATTCTGCATATAAGTTATAATAAATAAAAAATTTAACTGATAAAAAAAATCTCATTAAATCATAAAAACTTGGAATTTGGAACCTTACCGGTGATGAGGGTATCGTTGATGCCCTCGTGTTATTGGCATCCCTGGCGACAGCCTATATGCTTGAGCCTCGCTTCGCCACTGCTTACACTCAACATATATATCAATACAAATGTTATTATTACATTTTTCCTATATTTCATGTATTCCGTTATTGCTATTGTGCCTACGTATATTCGTACCACCTCGCTATTGTCCTGTCAGGGTAGGCAGAGGGGAAAGAGTGCCATACTTTCCGATCTCGACACACACATCTTTAGCCTCTTCAACATGTATACAACTTGTACGATTTTTCAAACTTTCTACGTTTTTTTTTTTCATTTTTATCGTCGTTTTCTTTTTGCTCATGAAATGGTAGTTATCATACCCGTGGCTGCACAGTGTTGCTGAGGTGGTGTTGCGAAGAGGAGCAATAAGATCGAATCCTTAGCGGAATCTGACTGGACATGCCCTGCCGCGTCATAAATATAAGAGTGTACTCTATCGTATGAAGTTACCACTCCCATCTTTGGTTGACATTAGTGTTGACGCGAAGACCGATCATGGCTTGCTCACGAGAGAGAAATTGGGGTTAAACCCACACAATTCAAATAACGATACGAAATACTGGAAACCATGTGTTTCATGTTGGAATGCCGCATTAAGTTAGCTGTTATCTCATAAAGCCTCATTCAAGAAAATTCATTTAGATGCACTTAAAAACATATATTATTTAGTAAAAAACTAACTACTATGTGCTAACTTAAAAAAATTGAATTATTTTTATTGTGATATAATTTAGTTATGGACCAATATGTTAAATACATAAATTAGTTTACTTGTCTCCATTCTCAAAAGTTGACAGAACACTGACGTACTGGGGATTCGCGGATTCTCTCCAAGCATCAGAGTGCCGTAGGGGACGCCAATAGGGCGGGGAAGTTAAGGCGAGGAGTTTAATTGTAGACCTGCACAAAAACTAAATCATTAGCATGACAGGTGTTAAAAGAAGCCTTGTGACTTTATAATGTTTTATTTGTGGGTGACCGTAGGGATAGATTATTTTATTGGATATTCTCTTTTGTATTTTGAACACGTTAATTTTAAGATTAAAATTAAGATAATAAAATACAAACAAAAACACTTAATGACCTACTAGGTAAAAACCACTGACCCTCCATGTTCTGTACACACAGGTGACACAAGCGAAAAAGAAACTTCCTGAAATCGCTGATACAACTAACACGCAAAAGTGGAAACACTAATTGATTCAAGGTAATAAATTGCAAAGACCTCGGTTCTTTCTTCCTTCCAAATAAGAATTGGGTGACCTGGATGCAGACAGAGATCTTTTGTCACAGGGGGATGTCATTTAAAAACCGCTATCAATCGTTAAAAATGTAACAATGGAAGGGCACAACAAAGACCCTTTCAAAATCACTTCGCATGTTTTCAGAAACACAAAGCCGTGTTCCTTATTTTGTTTCGACTCAGCAATCTGGCTATTTGCCAATTTCATAACATTTCATAATTTACAGAGATATATTACATTTCTAGAAGAAATAGTTTGTAAGAAACTTGCACTCTGGGAGTCGTGATACATTGAGATATTTTAAGTCGTAAATCGTGAAACATCTTGCTGAGGCCAATCATGTAACATGTCCAGTTATATCGACCAGTTAATCGAAGTGTTTGGCACTTGAACATGGAACGGACTTCTCAAAAGTTTCTGTATGTGATGTTTTATTGAATTGAAAAAAGGGTTTTAACGATTTTCGTAAATTACCAATGCTCAAAGAATTTTCCTTACTTAGACAAACCCTCGGAGACGAATATGACTGTCATTTCTTTCTCTCTTTAGTGTGCTCTGAGATGATTCAAAAGTTCAATCCTCGATCCGCATACCCTCGCACAGTGTGAAAACAATCTTCCAGACGACATTTGACGACCCTGTGACCTTTTTGCAGTTCCGAAAAATGCCACCCAAGCCAAGGTCACGCTCTTGTGCCACTGTAACAAAACTCTGAGTATTTATACAACACATTTTGAGATTTGACTTACTTGGCAGTTGTACCACTGTTTTGGGCATGTCTGGTCTTTTTTACCTAACTGAAGTTTAAAGAAGATTAAATACTTAAAAATGTGTGTTTTTGGCATTCTTACAATGTGTTCTGCCCATCAATGTGACTGTGTCTTGTTATTATTATTCCTATGCTTGTTGTTTTAGTCTCAAAATTGCTAAAACAATAAATGAATTGTTTAACATTAAAATATTGTAAAGCTCCATTAAATCCTGTTAACAAGTATTGATTGAGATAGACAAGTTATTCACTACCACGTTTGGCTAGTTCACCTGCATAGGAAGTAACTGAAACGAAAGTCCCTCTATGAGGTTCCGGAGAATTCAGTTTTCATTTGCTGCGGATATGGAAGGAAATGAGGCTATATGCTTGGAATCCACAAAGTTGTTCAGAGTTTTTACCACATTCCATCATCATTTTTAAGATAACAAACAGTTTTAAATGACTGGAATTTTGAAGTTAAGAATTATTTTATTTTCTTAGAAAAACACATTATAAGTAACTTAAATATTAAGCAACATCCAATAAAAAGAACCATCACAGCTTTTGTTTATTTTTTTAAGTTAAAGCCAACTGTTTTCAGTTAACAAAGTAAACATCAAACCTCGTTAAAACACACCACAAATCTCAAACAATAATAGTAAAGGGAAATGTCACGCGGTGAAGATGAAAGTTTATTTTCTAGGTATTCCTAATTAAGAATCAACAAGAAAACTTTAATTGTCCCGGTGTGAGTGCAAATTTATGTAAATTCTTAACTTTTTTGTTTTATATGTATATTAAACAGTATTGTACATTTTCTTTACCCCTTTCCGTTGTTAAAAAAATATACCAATGACCAGTTAACCGGTTAGGTGCCTTAAGCGAGTTTACTCGCTCTCTGTTGCCGTGCGCGTGGTCCGGCCATAAAAAATTAGCGAGTAAAATCGCTTAACTTTACGCCTTTTCCTAGCCAATGTCTAGTACTAATTCGAACAATCTAAAATATGGAACATATAGAGACATCTATTGAGATGATGAATAAAAACTATAATATTACAGAATTTACAGAGATTTACCTAAAAGCTTCGCACGACAGTCGACATGTGTCTCTAATACAGGGTTGTCAATTTTGCATTTTACTTATTTAACCGTTGAAATTTGAAATTATTTTGTAGTTACATTATTCACTTTCTGTGCATTTTAAAAATAATTAATATTTTCGTGTTACATGTACTTTTAATTCAATCAAATATTTTATGATATAAACGCATGTTTCCGTATTTTCTGTGATAATCTGTGACAACCCTGACATTTTGTCTAAGACACGTATTGTACATATTTGGTAAGTCTTCATAATATCCTTTGAATATACGAGTATATACAAAAAAGATATTTCTTTTAGGTTTTATTTTTGCTAAAAAATTCATGGCCTTCCGGATCAGCCATACTAACACCTTCCAGCACTTAAAGAGTTAAATTAACAACTACAAAAAATTATAATAATAATAATTTATTTTTTAAGTAAATTTTTTTTGTATTGAATGTAGAAGTGTTCAGGTTCGTTATGTTTTTCTGCAATGTAATAGATAATTGTTCTGACCAGAAGACTCAAAAAATAGCTATCATATTTTTGAATTTGGTTTTTGTATTTTTTGATTTTATTTAATCTGCGGCAGTTTTTGAAAAAAAAACTGGTTAGTTAGATTTTATATGGTAAATGGAACTTAAAAGTATGTTGAAAAAATAAGTTGATCTTTGAAGTAATTTTTTTTTAATTTGTTACTAACTGACTAATATTTATCGTCTGGCCTACATTAGGTACAGCTAGGACCAGTTATTTATTTGCAAGTGTAATGAGAATATACGTGTAGGTTTCATATTAATATTTTTTATACAATATATTTAATTTTGACAATTGAGAAATAAGTTGAATTAATTTTTTTTTTAATACTTAAATAATGAATTGAAAATTAAGGTACATATTGATTTAGTTTTAATTAAAAGTTTTTACGATTTTTTTTTATTCCAATATTTCTCGTCAATATCTGTCCTCTAGATGTCACACTTTATAATTTATTTATTTATTTATTTATTTATTTATTTATTTATTTATTTATTTATTTATTTATTTATTTATTTATTTATTTATTTATTTATTTATTTATTTATTTATTTATTTATTTATTTATTTATTTATTTATTTATTTATTTATTTATTTATTTATTTATTTATTTATTTATTTATTTATTTATTTATTTATTTATTTATTTATTTATTTATTTATTTATTTATTTATTTATTTATTTATTTATTTATTTATTTATTTATTTATTTATTTATTTATTTATTTATTTATTTATTTATTTATTTATTTATTTATTTATTTATTTATTTATTTATTTATTTATTTATTTATTTATTTATTATTATTTTTTTTTTATTTATTTATTATTACACATGACAAGAAATATACACAATTAGCGAAAAAACAACAGGTAATTTGATTTGGACATACAATTTTAATGGATCTGGGTTTGTTGCCTTTCATTTGTCGTATCCCCAGTAAACTTGGCTTTTGCCTGTATCTCACTGAGGATATTTAGCATGAAAAAATAAATCGATACTTCTTTCCGATTTTTGATTACACAAAAACAAAACCCCGTTGCACGCTCTCATCAACCTGACAAACAGTGACACTCAACTACAACTGGAAACATCTTGCGAAATTCATTTCTTCACACATCATCACTCCAGAAAGACCAAAAATATTCATCCCACAATATACTGCACACAATCATAAGAATAAAAATTCAAATTAAAATTAAAACAAAAAAAATAAAATTAAAACAATTAATAGAAATATTTTTTTTACCCGATGAGATCATCGCATATTTGTTCTTAATATTTTTATATTTTTTATTTATTCAACACTAAACCGTGCTTAATGGTTAATATATTTGTTATGTGAAACTGGAGACGTGCCAGACTTGAACTGATTTCTTATTCTCTTGATATCTGTTTTACCAACTAAGTTAACGTACCTTGCATCATAACCTTCGAAATTCTCTCAGTAACCCTTCAACCCATCAACTGCTCTCCCCGTCTTTCCATCAAATTATAATTTTTAAGAGGCTCAAAAAAAGACCGAAGGTACGCTGGATAGATAAAATCAGGCAGCGTCATATGTCCCCTCTTTGTGTAACAGGAGAAATCCGTGCAAAGTGGATTAAAAAAAAAAAAAAAAAAATGTTACTAACGAGCAAAATACCGAACTATTTGGAGTCAACTTGGGCAGACCTTCATCCAGCAGTGGATTGACTCAGGTTGACAATGATGATACACATTTTTATTACAACACTATGGATTTCTTAATTTTTATTGAAATTGAAAAAAATGGATTTAACAAGATTTGCCAAAACATTTTAAAGCACTCTGTTGTGAGTAAGAATGATTTAAATTGCCTTACAATCTTGAAGTAAATGTGCTTAATATAGTTCTCCGACTATAATTTATACTCCCCTGAAATTATTTAGTGTTATATAAGCCTTCGAACAATATATGGTGAGAATTTCTCTTTATTATAATTAATTTAATAGCGAAGTACTAAATTTTCTGGGAAGTAAAATAATTTATAAGTACTCGTACCTCAAATTTATGTTTTATTGGAATTTAGAATCTACTCGGTGAAAGGAAATTGGAAGATTTCTCAAAGGCAATGTCTAATCTCAAGTTACGTAATTTAAAAAAAATTAGAGAACTGTTAATGTCACTCGTACTCACAATTGGAAATATTCAAAACAAGTACAATATTTTAATAAATAGATAAATTACACATATGCCAATGATTTAATCGTGTCACATCCCTGTTGGAGTAGACATAATAACCTTTTTTCAAGAGGACCGATCTAATTAATACACAAATTTAATTTCGTCACACTACATATACATACTTTTGCGCGAGTAATTTACTATTTTGAACTTTTCACATTTCTTTCTTTCAGGATTTCATTAGTTAGGAGGTTAAGCATTTTTCTTGGTCATCTTTAAGTCATTCATTATTTACTGTTTGAATACACATACATTTCCGATCAAACGTTACACCCAATGAACGTTAGTGTTGCTTTGGTAACAAAACGGGATTATCTTATTTGAAGTGGCCCTCAAGATGGAAGGTATAAACACTTTCCAAGGTTATTAGTTTAATTAATGGAATTACAAAGTAATTTATTATTTAATATTCTAATGTAGAATTTAAAAAAGTTAAAGCAACAACCTTTTACAAACATTTGTGTTAAATAGCGAATAGTCAGCTTTTTAAGTATCGTTTTATTACATTAATGTTTAACAGTCAGTAAAAGTTTGATAGCATTATTACAAATTGTGAGTAATTCTATAGTAGATTAATACGATCGAAATAATTTGAATGACATTTAATGTTCAATTTTAAGAACTTTGTTGTAAATTTAATTTATTGCATTCAAAATAAAATCCTTCAATCATTATAGAAATATAAATAGGCGCTATAGGCGATCCACTAAGTCTAGAAGGATTTGTGCCACCAAATTAAAGACATTATGAAATTTTACGAGTCAATATAATAAAACAAATTTAAAAAATACAATTCTACAATAGATAATTCAAAGTTTCAACTGATTAAGCTTCAAAAATTTAACAATCTATCTATAAAAGTAAAAAACAAACAATCTATCGGAAAAGTTTCTCGAAGAAAGAAGAAACGCAACATTCATTGGACGTGGCATAGATATGGTTTTTAGTAAGTCAAATTTATCTCACTAAGGACAATCTAAAAATATATAGCATATAGTTTCATCAAGACGGAATTTTAAATACATATAAATTGAAAGGGAATTTTCTAAATATGACATATGGGTTCTTACCTTCCCATCTTAACGCGCAACTTGAATGTATTTATTTTAAAGTATTTTTAATCTGTCACTAAAAATGGAATCGATCCAAGAGTTAAAACGCCCTGGAGGAGAATTGCTATTTAAACGGCACTTTATAAATTATTATTGGTTACTTCTCACTTTATAGAGAAGACGTTTAAAAGCTCTTTGGGTTTTTATACAATTCTTTTTGATAATAATTAATATTTATTTTAGCTCAATACACAAGACTACAATATGGAAATACTCGTATATTAATTATTTGCTTATTTATTTAATATCTCAATGTAAAACTTTCAGGTGGGCTTATTGCCAGGTGATCATCTCTTTTCACCTGGCAAAAAGTCCACCAAACAGAATGCCCACCAAAAATGATAATTAAAAGCATATATACTATATGGTCGCAAAAATTGTTGTCATTTCGTAAGAAATTCTTGAACAATACAAATAACAATAAAAGAGAAATACGATCAATCGATCGAAAAAGGAATGGATAGTGGATAAGAATGACAAATAGGGAACGAAACATGTAACAATACTTATTTAAAAATTAATTGCTTTTTAAAGCATGCAAATGACAAAGTGAGCTTAAAATTAGTTAACAATTTTAATAATCTTATCATAGGGCTATTTTCTATAGTATTTTTTAACAAAGTAGGTACTTCCCCACATCCGCATATGAATAGATAATCATACTCGTATTTAGTAAGAAAATAGAAAGACGATCTACAAAGAAGCTTTTGTTGAGCTTCCGACATGTAAAAGTAATACTTTCGCCTTAAGGAAGAGTGTAATATATGTGTGTTGTGTTTACATATGTATATAATCATAAAGCATTCCTAAAAGGGTTTTCTTCAATTTTTTTCGTAAGCTGCACACACCATCCGTAGTTAGGCAGACAAAATGTTAACTGAAATGACATCGTGAACACTACTTTTTTTATAACTAATTCTTTAAACCATCTGTTTTTGGTTCTGCTTGGTTTTTAAATAATTAAATGTTTAATCCAATCGAAATATTACCCGAGATAACGACCATTTACCTAAAATAAAGATTTACAATTCATCAAATATTACGCTATAATATTCTAGCAGAATGAACACATTAAAATGACGAAAAATCACTATTATCAACAAAAAACATTATTATCGACAAAAAATCACTATGTTCGACAAAAAAACCACCATGTTCGACAAAAAAATCACTATGTTCGACAAAAAAACCACTTTGTTCGACAAAAAAACCACTATGTTCGATAAAAAAACCACTATGTTCGACAAAAAAACCACTATGTTTGAGAAAAAACCCACTTTGTTCGACAAAGCATCCTGTTATCGACAAAAACCCTATTATCGACAAAAATCAATTAAGATGAAGACCAAACGTATAATATAACACGAGCTTTGGGTATAATATAATACGAGCTACAATATAATACGAGTATAATATAATACGAGCTACAATATAATACGAGTATAATATAATACGAGCTTATTATGCACAGCTTTGGGAATACCGAAGTAGGCAAAAATCTATTAAACAATAATTCATTTGAAAAACAAAATCACATATTATGTTATGTCCTGCTACTTCCATAACGTCTGAGTGCATAATTTTTATATTGATAATTTTGTCTACTACGGGGATTCTAAACAGAATGGCTCGATTGATGTCTTAATTCATGTCTCACGGTCACGCTCTTCAATATGTTCGCATCGCCGATTCGGATATGTTGAGGAGGTGTATTTTTTTTCGTTTGTCGTAAAAGTTCCTTGATTTTAGATTCAATATATTCTAATTGCATTTTTTAGAGACTTGAATCCATTGAACTGAAGAAATGATATTATCTAGAAATATTTTTTAAAGCCGAATGAATATCTTTAATACAACAAGGCTTCAGAGAATATGGTTTTTTTTTTTAAGATAAAGTATTTTGAATAATACAGCCTAGTATTTCTCTTGAATCTATATAATCCAATGGTGTCATGGTTTGTTTGGTTTAAATTTAAAGAAATTTATAACCAAACCCATAATATTATACCCAGAAATTAAGAAAATAAAATCTTGCAATAAGCTTAACTGTTTATTTTATTTGGATATTTCATAAAATAAAATCAACTATTTAATACAAACATATCATTGTGTCGTGCCCATGCGTGGTAGGCAGGGAAAACCGATCTCCAAACTTTTTTATCCAAGTACACAACTTTCGTCTCCTCCACATTCATACATCTCGTTATGCATAATCTTCTATTATTCGTACTTCTTACAAAATCTTGTCCATTTGGTCCAGTCACGTTTTCCTAGGTCTACCTCTTCCATGCACATCTTGCGCTTTTGATTTGTATCCTCGCTTAGACATTCTTTAGCCATTTCTTCTCTCTACATGTCCCAACCATCTTTAAGCGCCTTTCTTAATTTTACTAAAAACATTATTTTTTTCCATGCATTAATTTCTGGTGTCTTCATTCCGCCTTCTTTCATACATTGACACTCCACAAATGTTCCTTAGTGCACGCATCTCCACAACATTAATCCTACCCTTATCCTTCTTCTGTCAAGTCTAAATTTCACTTCCGCACATCAATTTAACAATTAACATTGTTTTAAAAAAACCGGTTTAATATTAAACTATTTATGTCCCTGTTTTATTTAACATATACGCTGGGGTGCACAGAGAAGACAGCGTCAGATTTTTCTATTGTATTTTGACACATATATTTCGCTTCGTACACATCCATACACCCTCTCATACCAGTCGTACGATTTTTTTTTATTTCACCTGGCGTGTTTATTGCTATGTGGCAATCTCTTCCGACCAACCAGAAAGATGTTTTAATGGGCCCTTAGTGAATACCAGACTAGAATTCCATCTTTTTTAAATCTGGATTCCAGCGGGGATCGAACCCGCAATCTCCGGATTGGCAGACAAGCGTCTTACCACCAGGCCATGGAGGTCGTCGATGGTTTATCTGGCTTCTTATATTTAATTATAATATTTTCTTAATATAATTCACTTGATCCCACCATACTTTCCTTGATCTCCCTTAACCAATTTTTTCCCTCACATTTGCACTGCATGTTTGTTATTTTAGATAGTACCGTATTAGCCCGAATATAACGCGATATTTTTTACTCAAAATATTTTTCCAAAAATAACGTTAGCGTTATATTCGGAGTTTAGACCCTGTCCAATGAGCGCAGAGCACACAGCAATTGGCTCTTAGCTGGAAATCATCCTCTGACCCCTACAGGAGAAATAAAGAAACCATCAATTCCAGTCTTAGGGGAATGGATCATGACCGCCTGGCAGACGATTAGTGACACGTCTATTGAAAAAGGTTTTAAGAAATGTTACATTTCCAACAACCTGGATGGGAGTGAGGATGACATTTTATGGCAAGATGAAGATGCCATAAATGATCCATCGAGTAGTAATCATTCAAGTGACACTGATGATAATTCAAACATGCCTGAATAAAAGTATCATATTTTTTATAATACAATTTATCTAATTAATTTTTATTTTATTTTTAAAAAATTTTCCTTTCATTCCTGCTCCAAATATATAGATCGCGTTATATTCGAGGCCACGTTATATTCGGGCTAATACGGTATTTATTAAATTGTTCTACATCGCGAACGCTATCGGTGTCAAACAAACATATTTTTTACTTAAAATACATTTCAAATATTATTACATATTACGTTACATATAGCATAGATTTACATTTTACATAGTTTGCATCACAAATATTAGAGTGAAGTTCCCTCCAGATCTACACGGCATTGTCTATATCATCATACCACATACACACACACAAGGGCGACACCACACGTCCGATACAGGCTGCATAAATATGGGATCACCGTTATGGCCATCCTTTAAGGAACAAGCAAAAAGAAGAGATCGCCATTTCATTCTTGCCTTCTTTATTTTTCTTCATATTTCGCTTCTGCCATACGAATACACATTGTCGTGCATAATCTTATATTGTAAAGGATTTTCAATTTTTCTTCTCTCAAAATTTGATTTAATAAACATTAAATACGTCATACTAAACGTATAAATTGACATTTCAAGTCAGTTTTATGTTGGGTGCAAAAGAGTGTAAACAACAATGTTTTATAAAATCGAAAAGGTATGTCTAATTTGTTAAATGAAACACCATATATACGAAACTGGTAACTTTATTTTCGTTACTTCTGTGAGGATATTGAAATAAAAGAAGCTTCTCACTGATGAGTTGTCTTCTTATAGCCTCTGGTGTTTCAGCGTTTATTTCTTATTTTTTTCTTACTTTTTCTCCTGAAATTAGCGGCAAACCCCTTGTGACTAGTAATAATTAAGTAAGTGAGAAAATAATTCAACAAAAACTTTGGTCAAACTTAAGGATAAAAATAGTGGAAAGCATTCCCACAACTATAAGAAAGAATAAAGAGAAAAATCGTGTTAGGTTAACATTAGCATTTAATTATTTTTCTAACACAATTTAGTTACAAATATAGCTCCACGGGTGTCTACGTTACGACTACCTTTGTGACCTAGTTTGTAAGCCGTCTATCTCCCGACCCGAGGGTCGCGAGTTCGATTCGCGTTGGAACTCAGATTTTTTTAAAAGATACTTTATTTTTTCAGATACTATCGTGAATCGAACCTGTAACCACCGGGTTGAAGTCTTACTAAGTAGACAACAAAGGATCTCAAAACCTTTATTATCTTGTAGTTAGTGCCCTTGCTTTAGACATTCTGGTGTCTGAAGTTTCATTAGCAGCTGTTTGCCAGCTAATTTGATTTCAAATTAATGTCATCGATTAAAACTGGGGTCTCCAAACTTTTTAGCCTTAGGGCCATACTGACTCATCCACTAACTCCCACGGCCAAGACCTAGCTAGCTCATCATACCAACATACTGTAGTTTTGAATTACGCGCAAATTTTCGTATTGGGACTAGCCGGCGAGTGAGATATCTATGGCGCAGGGAGCGAGGGTGGACATCGATCCGTTCGCAATTTCGGTTGGTACTTACGGTTGATGTAGTGATATTTATTAAGAAAAATATTTAAAGTCATCATTGCTGGAATTTTATAAGAGTCTTCCCCTCACACAGTTTGATCAGTTGCATAAATTTGCTCCTGGCTTTTTTTCCGCTTTTGGCACTACTTATCTCGGTGAGAAAAACATTCTCCAAAATGAAATGTACAAAAAAATATTTACAGGTCCAAATTAACTGATGAGCATTTGAAGTCGGTGCTGATAATTTCCACTAGTAAACTTGATCCACAACTGCAAACAATTGTCAGTGAAAAGTTACAGCTACATAAATCTCATTAATCATAATTATAATGTTTAATTTCATTACGTGAATTACCTATGCATGTCACTTTTTGTAAGTTTTTAGGTTAAATTTCATATCATTAATAACAGTTAAAATGTTTAATTTCATTATGTATGTCCGTTATTGTGTTTCTTAATTGGTCGTTAAATAAAAACATCTGATTATTATTTTGTATGATTTACTTACACTGTAAATTTTACAATGTAATCAAAATGAACTATGACGGGCCGGATACCGGACATATCCCGGATACCGGGCATACCGGATTGGTGGTGCTAGCGGGCCGTTGTTGGCCCGCGGGCCGTAGTTTTGAGACCCCTGGTTTAAAACATTCTTATTTTTCCTCCCTATTGAATTGATTTAATTTAACATTTTTTGCCATTATTGATGCCTTGATTTTCCATTGCCTATAACTAAGAGCTGGAAACACATTTTAGGTGTTAATTTACAACATAGCCGTATACAGAAAATATACATTTTAAGAGTTTTATTTATCCATAGTTTATTTTGTTTCCTATGTTTTATTTTAAATTGCAGGGTAGTTCTCCACGAAATATTGCCTTTTCGTTTCTCTCTTTTCCTGATGAAAAGGTTGTGTAAGTAAAAGTTCTTCTTATGCTTAATATAAGTAATAGTCTTATTTAACTTTTTGTTCTCTGTCACAATCACAAACCACATCAAACTTCTCCAAATTAACAAAAGGTTCTTTCTATCTCCTGATAAAGACGACCTTCGTAGCTTTATTGATAAGAATCCTATTTCCCAGCTTGGAAGTTGCGGGTTCAACTCCTGCTGGAACCCTAATTAAAAAAAAATCAGTCAGGTTTTCACTTAAGGCCTGCCTATTCAACATATTTTCGGTTGACTGGAAGATATTGTTATGTACAACCCACTAGATTGTACTGTGTACACCGAGTGTAATGCAATACAATAATACCATATAATAAAAACCACTTCTTTTAAAATTGTCAATTATATATATTTTATTTTTATTTTATATCGATTGCTAGAAATTTAAAACTGTACCTAAGTCTTAGAATAGAGATGTAACTGTTAGAGTGCCTGCCAACAGGACACCACCTATTATGGGTCATATTATTCATCCTCGTGACCTAAGCGTTGAGGAACATAACCCACAATTTTTTTACCATATTCGTGCAGTTTATTTGGAAAAAACAGTGTGGTTTTTTTTCATTACCTCTCACAAAGCAGTAGTTTTTATAGGAATTGTAATTGACCAAACATTTCAACAAAAAGTTTTACTTCCACTACTGTGCATCCATTTCTTGTTCCTTCCCATAATCCATCCAAAGTGTTCTTCTGCTTTATAGTCATAAGTAAAGGCAACGAAAAAAAATATTATTTCATTTCTTATAAATAAAAACTAATTAATAATTTGAAGTATTTCGTGAAATAATGTTTTGTTTCGTATGATGCCCTTTAATATATCCGACTTAGTATTTCGAATATACTGAAGACAATATTGTCTTCAGCCCCAGGAAGCGAGCTTTGGTAACATCTGGAATCAGTGTTATCCAAAAAGTTGTTATAATAGAAGAGCATACATTCCGAGATTTTTTTGACGTGGCTGAGCCCAAATATATGAATCAGGATAAAAATTGTGTGAGGATATGCTCTCTGCCAAGTCCATGGTATTATGGTTAAAATGAGATACGTAGAATTTCAATATTTGATTCATGGTGTTATGGTCAAAATAAAATACATTTAAGTTTAATAATGATAGATTTATGGTTGAAATGAGTGACGTAGAACTTTAACAATAATATATTCATGGTTTTATGGTTAAAATAAATGACATATAATTTTAATAATAATAGATTTATGGTGTTCTTGTTAAAATGAGAAACATAAGAGTTTTAATAATAATAGATTCACAGTGTCATGGTTAAAATAAAAGACATATAATTTTAATAATAATAATAACAGATTTATGGTGTTATGGTTAAAATTACAGACAAATAGTTTTAATAATAATACATTCATGGTGTTATGATAAAAATAAAAGACATAGAATTTGAATAAATACGAGTATAGATTCATAGTGAAAATGAGAGACATAGAATTTCCATAATGATAGTTTCATGGTGTTACGGTTAAAATGAGATATAGAATTTTCCACGTTGATTGTAAACGTCTCGAACGGAGAAAGCTCTTACCCAATAATAAGAAATATTCAAATGTTTTGATCCACCGACTTTGCGTCTTTGGAATATTCCCCCTCCTGAAGAAGCTCACCCCTTAAGTCTCGTGTATTTATAGTAAGCTTGGTATTCCACACAGGTGTGTCTATACCTATGTTCTATGCCGGAACAGTTGACAAAATTTTCGTTTCTAATTTTGCTTCCTGGCACTTGACATAGGGTGTTGATTTATTTTTAAATTTGACTTAACTAAAAATGTCAACTTAATTTTTTGACGTGAATTTTGTGTTATCAAATGTTAGGTTTTTTTATGATGTTATTGTTATAAATTTCAACTTAACTAAATACTGCTTAAAATAATCACATTTAAACGCCAATTTGCAAAGCGCCATTTAGAGAACGGACTCCACTTTTATTGGCATGCTAAAAATATTACAAAAATTAAAATGAGAGTAAGGATAAGAAAGTAGTAACTGCGGCTATTGAATAAAGTAACACACCGCACCTGCACATGTTAAAAAAAACATATTTGGTATGAAAACCCCAGAAAACTTATCAAAGAAAGATGAACCAATTAGAAAGCTTGGCAAGTCTTCCAATATACTATAGTAACACAGCTTTTGGTGAAGTTTAGTATATATGTGTAATATTCGTATATGTTATAATCATATATTTTGATAAGATCTCTCACAAATTGCTGTGTTTAAGCGTTTCATAAAGCTGCTCACATTATCCATGCATTTAACACCCAGTGGCACACCATTCCAATCCATGAGACCGGTAACGGAAAAAATTCTGTCGATAATGACTTGCCCTATTAGACCCAGTCAATATGTTTTAATTTTTTCTAAACAGATTTTTTATGTATTATGTTATTTTTTTAAGAATCCTTCCGCTTAGATATTAAAAACTATTGATTTAATTTTAATAATCTGGAAAGCAAAATCGTTTAAGGAATCTGGAACCAGTTTCTCATTTGGAGTGGTATTATGGTTCAAGCAACGTTTTCCTCCCGTGTCCATTTTGGCATGTCAATTCTAAGCCTGTCAGCTTTCAGGGTAGCTACTTCGAAGAAGTTTTAGCAAGACAGTTAGTTCCATTGCAGCACGGACTCGAACAATTGGAGTCTTTTATTTTTAATATACGAGGCATATCCAGAAACTAAGTGTACTGAATTTTTGAAGGTTACAATTTTTTTTTATTTAAACAAAAAAATTACGTGGTTACCGTAGTACATATGTATGTGAGGTGTGACGCCACTGTTGAGACTGCCTTTTGGTTTCAGGCGTGTAGTGTGCAACCCAAGTTTCATCTCCAGTAACGATGGAGCGGAGAAATTCATGTCCATGGAGTTTGCAGCGCCTCAAAAACTCTTGCCTTTTTACAAAATTTCGCACTTGGCGGGAGATTGGTTTGACATTTTTCACGAAACGTGTTGTCGCGTCGACACTTCTCAACGTACTGACCTCGAACCGGTCTCGTTGTGGAGGGGAAGGGTCAGGCTACACGGAAGTGTAGCCAACATGTCAAAAATAAAATCCATCCGGTCGTGAGAGCCTCAGTACACTTACTTTCTGGATACGCCTCGTATGTAGTGAAAAAGTATACAAATAGAGCTCCCACTCTGCGTCCATGTAGTACCTGTGTCTATTTCAGTGAGTGAATGTAAATATTTCAGCTGAGTGTTTTAGTATTTAGGATAAATGTGTGATATTTGTGATTAAGAAATGAGACCATTGGTTTTTCTGTTACGAAGTCAGTTGACCAACGACTTTGTAATGGTAAAGGTCATGATACGAGAAATGTTTTTTTTTATATTAAAAAAATGTTAAGTTTTACTATTGTTTTACCTTTTTTTACCATTGATTTCTTTTCCATTTAAATTATTTCAATGTTAAATGTTGTTTTGTGGATATTCAATGGAAAATTTAATATACTACTTAACTTTATTATGAACAGTGTAACTTGACGATATTTTGCAGATAGCAAATAATATTGTAGCGACTATATGCGCGGTCACTGAACCCACGAAACGACCTTTGCCCACCTTAACAATACGAGACAAACAATGGACAAAGTCCACGCGGTCGGTCATTCAACTCACTACCAGCGGAGACCGCATTCCATGAGGAAAGGAGAGAGCAACACATCTTTCGCGCTGTCTCTCAAAACAAAGGATACCTACGCATCGACAATAAACATATTGTAAGCGCAAAGACGAGACAGCGATATATTATGTGCGCATTCCCGCACACGTCCAAAATATTATAAATACCGACGTGTATGAATAAAATTCCTCTTTGCATATTGCGATTTCGACAAGATTTTATTTATCGACAATCATCCTCATCATCTCTTCTTTAAGGAACAACCTGTTCCTAAAATATGAAAGTTTAAGGGATGAAAGGTTTTTGGAAATCTTATTTAAAATCTCCAGGTGGAAGGCTTTTCATTTATGTACTATTTTGATACAAATAATATTTATTCACCCTTTATACGAAGATGTTGGTTTTGAAATCAGACTAGCGTGTCTCCACTAATTAAATTAGAATTCTGATTACAAACCCTACCATCAAATACTGAGATATGGAGAGGAACACAAGAAAGTGTCAGGAATGTTAAATGATTAAGGAGTTTGTTTCAGATGCTTCTAAAGGCTGTTAGACACGTGACAATTTAACATTTAATTTATTTTCCATTTCAAAATAAAAAAAAATTAAATGATGATTTAGAAAGTTATTTTTTTATTTTTATTTATTGGTATATAAACGCCCAAAAGGCAATTGAAAAAATACAAGAATACGTGTTGTAAAATTATTTATATAGTAGATAGAAGTGTGGGTGATGTACGGGTTAACGCAGAAAAACTGGAGCAGGTTGACGAGTTCTGTTATCTTGGCAAAACGAGTATGTCTACGTGTGATGGATGAATTGAAAATGACATTGAAAGAAAGGTGGCGATAGGAAACAAGGTAAAGGGAACACTAAATGTTGTAGAGATTAGCCATATAATATCAATAGTAGCAAAAATGACACTACGTCATAATGTGCTGGCGTCCACTTTGATGTTTGGAAGTGAGACATGGTCTTGGCAGAAGAAGAATAGTATTAATGCTATGGAGTTGCGTGTACTAAGGAAAATTTTAGGATTGTCAATTAAAAAAAAAGGGCGGAATGAAGATGTCAGGGGTGAATGCATGTATAAAATGAATGCATTAAGTAAGATGAATAAAGGAGTTTATAACAGTTTGGACATGTAGAGAGAATAAATAATGAAATAATGTCTAGGCTAGTTTGCAAATGAAAATTACAAGATGTATGTGGAAAAGGTAGACTGAGGAAAACGTGACAGAACCAAATCGACCAAATTTTGAATGAAGATAAAGAAAAAATTATGAATAATACAAGATTGTGCCTAACGAGAGGTATGAATGTGAAGAAGGCGAAAGTTGTGTGTATTTTTGTTTTGTTTTTTTTTAAGAATAGATATGACCGAAGTCATAGGTATCCTTAATATCCTCGAACACTAGGCGGAAAAAGTGCCTGTGTCGTTCGAGGCGAGTAGCACAGCGCAGGGTTCGAACTGACGCCCTTCCTCACAGAAGTCCAGCGCGTTACCGCGCGGCCATGCACCTCTTGCTGTATGGATAGAAAATATTTGTTGATCCATTATCTCTGCCTACCCTATAAGTGGAACGGCATGATGATGTGTATGTATGTGGAAGTAAAGGAATATAAGTCCAAAAGAAAAAACAATTTATATTACAAATAAAAAAAAACAAAACACAAAAAAAAACAATAACCAAAGATTCGGAAAATATCGTATGTAAATAAGAAACATTGAAAATGAAATCACAGATAAAAATAAGGAAAAGAGAATGAATAACAAAATATCAAATTGTCAGTCGGTTGTTTTGAAAAAATATCAAATCTTATTGGAGCTAGAGAATATGTCAAGTGGTCTACGTCTTAAATGTGGCATGGGGATATTAAATGTGGCATGGGGATATTAAATGTGGCATGGGGATATTAAATGTGGTATGGGGATATGAAATGTGGCATGGGGATATTATATGTGGCATGGGGATATTAAATGTGGCATGGGGATATTAAATGTGACATGGGGGTATGAAATGTGGCATGGGGATATTAAATGTGGTTTGGAGATATTAAATGTGGCATGGGGATATTAAATGTGGCATGGGGATATTAAAAATATCAATTGTGTCTGTGTATTGGTTTCCAAGTCATTTGTACAATTGGGAAGTTCCTATATGTGATCATTCGTTTGATATTGAGGAGAGTGGAAGAATTGCTGAGAACTGTTTAGTTGAATGGGTGCTCAAAAGCGTATTCACTGTATTAGTTTACAGTCTAAAACTGACTGTAAACTTTTATATAATGCGATGAGATCTGACATTTCAGTTTTATTTTTTAATGTGCGTATATTCGTAAAGTCTAATAAAGATATATAGATAAAATCGATAAAAACTAAGAGATCTGCAATAAGAAATTCATGTAATACAAAAAAATCTGTTGCATAATTTCTATGTATTTTTTATATGAAGCTTATTGTGTGGGGACTAAATTACTGTATTAAACTCTAAACTAAGTAATAAAGCTAAATGCAAAAAAAATATGGCACCGAGAGAATCAAAATCTTTAATAAACTCAAATTTTTCATTTTCTTATTAGTGATTATGTCAATACGTTTAGTAAATTATAGTTTCAAATTAGTCACGATATCGATATGTATAATAAATTATAGTATCTAATTAGTAATGATATCGAAACATTTAATAAATTATAGTTTCTAATCAGTAATTATATCGATGTGTTTAATAAATTAAAGTTTTTTATCAGTAATGATATCGATATGTTTAATAAATTATAGTTTCTAATTAGTAATGATATCGATAAGTTTAATAAATTATAGTTTCTAATTAGTAATGATATCGATATGTTTAATAAATTATAGTTTCGAGTCAAATAAAATTCCAAGATCTCTTATATCAGATACTCTTTCTAGAGTGACGTTGTGAATGGCGTAAGAAAAGTTGATTGGATTTTTATAACGGCAGAAACTTATCATTTGATATTTACTATTATTTAAAAATAAGTCACTTTTATAACACAAATCAATTTTTGTATTAATGCCAAACAATTTAATATTGACTTACCTTACTATATATAATTGATTGTCACTGTTTATCGAGTTGACGAGAGATGAGACGGGATTTTGTATAATGGAAAATCGGAAAGAAATAACCATTAATTAAGCAATATGTCCTCAGTAAGATACAGGTAAAAGCCTAGTTTACTGGGGACACGACAAATGAAATATTACAAACCGAGATTCATAAAAACTGCGTGTCCACATTTAATAACCTGTTGTTTTTTCACACATTATGTATTTATAAAAATTCTAGTCATATATTATGATATGTAAATAAATAAAAGCCAGAAAAAATATTTTAATTTCTGCATAAAACTTCCTTTGGTTTCATTATTGTCGCGTTTTAATCTGTAGTTTTTCATGCTGTGACAGTTTGTGTGTTTTGTATTAAATAAAAATAGAAAATTTAAGTTTCGTTGACATTTTCCAAAATTCGCCGTGTAAAAAAGTTTCAATGATTGGATAATACGAGTAGTTTTGAATGTGGCATAATTTTTTTTTCATATCCATAAAATAACATTTAAAATGTAGATCTTTTGAATGGAAATGCATTAAGTACTTATTAATAACAATGCAATAAACACAATTTCATGTTACATTTATATTTATTTTTTAAATTTATTTGTTTAAACCTGGCGAGTTTATTGCTATGTGCCAATCTCTTCCAACCAACCAGAAATATGTTTTTATAGGCCCTAAGTGTTAACCAGACTGGAATCCTATTTAAAAAAATCTGGTTTCCAGCGGGGATCAAACCCGCAACCTCCGGATCGGCAGACAAGTGTCTTACCACCAGGCCACGGAGGTCGTCATATATCATATATAAAGAACCACTACACTAGGCAAGGCCTGTGACGAAATGGGCTCATTCAAAAATCCACAAATGCCATGTATGATTTCTAAATACTATAATTTTCAGCTGAAACATTTATTGATACTTAAATCACATATATAACTACAACCCCATCAAGATCATCTCCAACAACTCTTCATCACACGTTCCATATTCGCATCAGTCATCCACTCACATGTCTAAGAGGAGACCACCAAATCCTTCTCACCCATCGCTCTCCCCCAAATATTTGATTCGGCTATCAGCTAAAAATCAATTAAGTGCTGGGATATTTGGAGTAAAGTGTTGGTTAATTTTTCATAAATGTTTTCAAAGAAAATTAGTAAAAAGTGTAATTTTTTTATAAAGTCTCAAACGATTTTTCCGGCTAAAATATTTTTTGAAGCGCGCTTACAAAAATATATCTAATTTTAAATTAGAGTATCTGAAATACGTAATCCTATTTCAATTTTCTTTTACGAAAGATTAAGATGTTTTTATTCGAAAATAATTGACAATATTATAAGGCAGACTTATTGATTTTATTTTAAAAAGTGACTTGCGACTATTGTAATCCATAAATGGCACTGTAATTCAAAACGCGTTAGTAAAAGACGATAATTTTTACTTTTTAACGTGAAGATCGTCCTTTTTTTTTTCTTCTTCAAAATGAATTCAAACATACCTTAATGAAGTATAATTTATCTGAATATTCACAATATTTGAGAGTATCATTTTCGCGGATCAGAGATAGCATTCCAGCAGTTTGCAACAGCTTGTATGATTTATGACTATCATCTGGTGATATGTAATCCGGTGTCCTCCAGAAACATTTTTCATTCGAAATTTCATGCGAAAAATAACAGATTTACATTTTGTCTCGCTACATTTCCCACTTTCACATTCTCGAAATATCAGATACATTTAAACGATCATTCACAAAAAAAAATTATATACTAAGCGAAAAAAACATAAATACATATCATCACGCCATTTTCCTGTCAGAGCTGGAAGAGATGACAGTGTCAGAATTTCGTATCTTGACACACATTCTTCCCTCTTCTACATCAATATAACTCCTACAATTTTTCTAACGTTTCTTTCTTTCAAAATATCATTTACTTGATTCAAACACACTTTCCTTGGCATTCTTCTTCCACGCTTTCCACTCACATTTGTACTATTCAAGCGTATAATAAGAGGTATTTTAAACATTTCATCATATCAGACACCAGTCTTCCGACACAGGGGTTATGCGTTTGTTTCCTATTGGTATTTAATTTTATAAAAAGGAGTGCAGTCTGTTTTCACTCAAGACTAACAACTTTCCAGTGGGTCGGGAAAAAGTGTCACATGGTTATTCTTTTTTTCATTTTTTATAGTGTTACAAAAATAATTCCGTTCGTTTAATGGTTGGCTGGGGAACATATTTTCTCACCTTTTATTCGAAAACCTTACCTTACGAATATATTAGGTCCTTACATATGAAATTGGCGTTTTGTTTGGGAGGAACATAAAGTTGATTTTTTTTTAATATAATATATTTATTTAATCAAAGTATGTACCATTGCTATCTATGCACTTTTGCCATCTCATAGGTAGTTCATCGATCCCTTTACTAAAAAAACCATTCGGACGGGAATCAATAAAATCTTTGAAGTCGGTTTGGACTGCCCCATCGGAGTTGAATTTTTTCCCTTGCAAGAAGTTATCCAAATTTCGAAAAAAATAGTAATCTGTCGGGGCAAGGTCCGGAGAGTACGGTGGATGTCTTAGACATTCCAATTGAAGCTCTTCTAATTTGGTAGCCGTTTGTTGTGCAGTGTGTGGTCTAGCGTTATCATGAAGCAGCAGTGGCCTAGAGCGATTAACCAGCCTCGGTTGTTTAGCAGCTAGCTTTTCCATCATGGTTTGCAGTTGCTGACAATAAACATCTGCCGTAATCGTCTGGCCAGATTTAAGAAAGCTGTAGTGAACGACACCAGCACTAGTCCACCAAACGCTCACAAGTAACTTTTTTGGAGTCAATTTTCGCTTGGGGCATGGTTTGGCTGGTTCGGCAGGGTTCAGCCATTGCGATGAGCGCTTCCGATTATCATACAGGATCCACTTTTCATCACAGGTAATGATTCGATTCAAAATCCCTTCATTATTGTGCTGGTTGAGTAATGCAACGCAGCAGTCAACGCGCGTTTGTTGATTTGCTTCACCCAATTCGTGAGGTACCCACCTTTCAAGCTTTTTCACCTTCCCAATTTGCTTCAAGTGGATTAAAACAGTTTTATCACTAACACCGCAGCCTGTAACTAACTCGGACGTGGTTTGCGATGGATCCGCTTCCACAATAGCCTTCAATTCTTCATTATCAACTTTGGTCTCCGACCGTCCACGGGGCTTATTCTGCAGGTCGAAATTTCCAGAACGAAAACGTTGGAACCAAAAACGCACTGTGTTTTCTTTTGCGGCACCGTCGCCATACACATCATTAATCCTTCGAGCCGTTTCTGCAGCACTGGTGCCACGGTGGAACTCGTACTCGTAAATAACGCGATATTTCAAGTTTTCCATTTTGTAAACTGAGTGACGCAAAGAAAAAAAACAATTGAGGAAAAAACAAATGAATTATAATTTTCAAAACACAAATACTTGAGTAAATAGCTGTATAAATTTTAATTTGGAATTCCTAACCAAAGAGAA
The DNA here is from genome assembly GCA_949825065.1 of Odontocerum albicorne. Lineage (NCBI taxonomy): Eukaryota > Metazoa > Arthropoda > Insecta > Trichoptera > Odontoceridae > Odontocerum > Odontocerum albicorne. The sequence continues at coordinate 26,818,926 of OX463859.1, read as the reverse complement.
GATATTTGAGATCAAAGTACGGCAAATAGATCCAGTACGGCAAAACGCCAATTTCATATGTAAGGACCTAATATCTCGTCATATATTTTTTTCCCCTTAATCGAATATGGTTTGCGACTCAGCATGCCGTAAAGATGACAGAATAATGAATAAATGTCAAACAAGGGAGAAAAGAAAATAATATTATTTGAACTGCATGAATCCATGCGTCTCTATGATGAATGCATGCGTCAAATGAAAGTTTGCGATGTGGAAAAATAATGTAATAATTTTGAAATCAGTTATTAGCCATGGGACCACTTTGCCACAGGCCTTGCCTAGTGAAGTGGTTTCAATCAAACCCGCAAATTTTAGGCTGAAGAACAGGCGGGATGGAGGAAATATTGTATTGTGGACTTTATAATATTGTATGACACTATCGTCGTGTGTAGTATAACCTGGCAGGTTTATTGCCGTGTGAAAAAAAAATCCAACCAACCAGAAACAACTCTTTAGGGGCTAGAATTATTTTTATTAAATTCTGGATACCAACGCTAGTTAAATAAACGAAGTTTGAAAACCTCTTTTATTTCATAGTTATTATATGATATTATTTGTAATACATGGATATATAATACCTGGTCTTATTTCTATAATATTTCTATTTATAATACATGATATACCAGAATATCATTGTACTCGTATTAAATATAATATATTCACAAAATTTATTCAAGTATGTAAATTTATTCTCTGGAATTTATAAGTTCATTTCAATTGTAATAATTCGGTGAAGAAATATATTTGAGTCGTAACAATTTCAACCCATTATGAAACAAATTTTGTCAACTTGACGAAATTTATACAATTCAAGAAGTATTCATCTGGGCAAAAAGTGGAAATGATGGCTGTTTCGTGATCCAAAATAATAGATTAAAAAATTAAAACTTTATTTAATGTATAATTGAAACGTTTATTTATATGAAAATATTATGCAAATATATATCTAGAAATAACACATATATGTTTGGGTAATGGAAAAGAAAAACTATTTACAAAATAAGCTTTAAAAATGTTTTTTATAGTTAAGGCATTAACGTTGTGGAGGTTTAAAGACTAATGCAAAGTAGATTCCCCTCATCTTCAGGAGAACGCAAACCAGTCTTGTTTGCATGCACGCAACACAATTTTGTACGTAAAACAAAAAATCTACTTTGCATTAGTTAATTTGTTTAAAATTAAATTCTGTAAATTTGATTCACGAAAAACCACTGTTAGTTTGAAAGTGACTTTTAGTTTGTCGAATTACGCCGTAAACTTATAATCACAAGTCGAATGTGAAAAGAAATATGAAACATATTAACGATGTCCATCCAAGGGGATAAGGGGAACTAATGCAAAGTAGATTTTTTGTTTTACGTACAAAATCGTGTTGCGTGCATGCAAACAAGACTGGTTTGCGTTCTCCTGAAGATGAGGGGAAAGCCTTGCAACCGGTAGGGTTATACCGCCACAAAAAAGTGGAATAAACAGTGTTTGATAAAAATAAATTACATTAGCTTTAAAAATGTTAATTTTATAACATCGTTCCAATCGAGATACACCCTCATGAAGGCTTAGAAAGGCGCGAGGACACTATTTGTTTTTCAGCTCACACCCTTGTACATGTAAGTTTATAATTTAAAAAAATAAGCATTTAATACAATTAAAAACTCAATGAATACATAAATACAAGAATTATTCAAAATATAAACGAATACGCGAGCGAAAGCAGATTCACTCTAGTATAAAGAGAGAACATTAAAAAAAAAGTCCGAATCTTGACAAAAGTGAGAAATAAACTAAAGTACAATTTTAACACTTATACAAATTCAACTGAAATCGTACATTGGCTGCAATTTTACCAACTCTTTAATATTTATTGGTTTGCAATATTCAGGAATGAGGTACAATCATATGGAGCTCAAAAAGCAGCCACAATTCCCTTATAATTAGTTGAACGAGCCTGACAAAGATTTTCTATAAGACCTTCATTTTAATGTATTATATTTTATTCATGGCTGAATATCAGAGTTTAATAGTTATATTAAGCTTTAACGCATTAAGCGTTAGAATCAATCAACTGTTATGTTTTTGTATAGACAAATTACTAACAGGAATATAAATAACACCTTGTTTATTGATTAATTATTGTTTATCAATTAACGAGGGGTTATTTTTAGATAGTACGTAATTAATCCGCTTCTAAATATAATATATTAAAGTTCGATTTTTAGGTCTTTCAAAATTTCGAAGGTAAAAAAGAGCTTTTGAGGACAGTCTGTTCTTAAAACGGTGCTTTGTAAATTATATTTTATTATTATTATTTGACTTCTTCCAACTATAAAAAAAATAACACGTTTGAAAAAAAAGATAAATTATGTGTTGGTAAGTCACTTATCTTTAAACCCACGTTTTGCGGATTGAATTTTGAATTTGAAAATGGATTCCTGTCTGATTCTCACTTGAGACCTCTTTTTTATATATTTCTGGTTGGCTAAAAGCCCGCCACATTAAATTGTATACAGCAAAAGTGTAATACAACATTATATGGCACAAAATTAAGAAAAACTAATATACAACGGATGGTTCCATTCAGTGAGTTTTTATTGCCACTTAAATCTCTTCCATTCACCAAAAAATATATTTAAGTGACCTTAAGAGGATGGAAAACCTCTTTTAAAAAAAAAATCAGAACAGTATTCGAACTGGAAACAGGCGTTATACAAACTAAGCTACGGTGGTCAGTTGGATGGACATCGTTAATATGTTTCATATTTCTTTTCACATTTGACTTGTGATTGTAAGTCTACGGCGTAATTCGGCAAACTAAAAGTCACTTTCAAACTAACAGTGGTTTTTCACGAATCAAATCTTAAGAATTTAATTTTAAACAAATAACTATTGCAAAGTAGGTTTTTTGTGTAACGTATAAAAACGTGCTGCGTGCATCAAACGAATGCTTTAGAGGACTTTGATTTGTCTTAAAAGGATCTAAACAGGAATTGGGAAAACAAAGTTTATTATTGCAAAATGAAAAATTTAATGTGGTTGATTGACTCCCTGTATTTGCCGTGAAGAGCAGTACATGCAATACTTGATGCAGTTCCCGGGGAGGGCCGTGTCTTGCACTGAGGAGAGCTCTTTTCGTGGAAAACCTAATATTATGCAGGTGGAAAATTTCTGGGCGGAAATAATTAACTGCCTTTATATGATAAGAATAAGTCACTTATAAAGAACTGTTGAATAATAAAAAAGGTTTTATTGATCTGTTTTTTTATAAACAAGTCATTTTAGAAAAAAAAATAATTCCGATTACGTATCAGTCTGTAATTTTTTTGTTTATACAGAAACAGACCCTGTTTAAAATTTCATCGTTAATCTTCGATTGGTCGAAAAGTCCTTTTTTATTTTTAGACAAACATTTCATGAATAAATACTTTATTTGAAATAATTCTAAATGAGTTTGGTAAAAAGGCTAAATGACAAACAAAATGGTTAATTTGTTTTTATTGCTAAACTTTTGGGTTAATGTATCGAGTCAGGCGATGTAAATGGGGCCAATATTAATTGCAGTTTAACTCAATTTGAATTATATTCATAAAGGTCGTTTCACAAGTAATGTTATAATTATATTTACATTGCCTGTTAATTATTACTGAAAAGTTTTATTGAATGATATAGTTTTATATTGCGATTTGAATGATAAATTCAATTTCTATTACAAAGTATAGCATTTGCTATATAAAAAAGTCATTTATTCGAGCTATGAATACGAGTGCAGGGAGTTGCCTTTTTCACAGTACTATCGGTGGCCGTGGTCAAATGGTTGATATTCCCTCTTAGCAAGAGAATGCATTTGGTTCAGTTCTTGATAAATTCAATTCCAGACTTGTTTTAAATTTGAATTTATATTACTTTCTAAAGCTCGTATACTGCAAATCATAAAAAGACCACATAAAAATAGCACTACATAAAAATCCGTCTAGTGAAAGGCTTGTGCAGATTAAACCTGCAGATCGTCTTTGAACATTGGTGTCCTTGCCATCGAAATTTTGAATGTGTATCTGTGTGTGCTTGCTGAAGTGCAACAGCTTGAATATTATAAACCAATACACGCATATGCGTCTTGCATCTACAATATGGCATTCATACTTGATCACGAGTGATCAACTTCTCGTCAATATTGGTTCAACATTCATCGTCGTTCCAAGGCTTCGAAGTCTTGGATTTCCTCACTATTCCTCCATAAGTAAGGAACTACACTCATTCCAGCATGAGACTTTTTGTGATATAACATGCTGATTCCTGAAGCACATATTTCACTGCAAATGTCACAATTAAATCTTCATTGAGTCACTCGGTCACGCCGCAGCATGTTCTTAGCTCTTAACTATATCTGGTTTCATCTGATAACTTCAGTACCATCAGCCAGAGAAAATTCACCTCTACAACTCACAGGATCCAGAGTTTTCTGCTTCCAGTATAATTATAAAATCGTTTTTTCTGGGATTCAAACTTTCATCGGTCTGTACTTCCCCATTCTGCACATGCTTTGATAATCTGTTTTCACCCATGCGGATCACATAGTCTGTCCACCTTAACTGCATATCTACGGGCATATGTTTCATCCGTTTGATATAAAAAAATGCCGAACTAATATATTTGTGACGTGGTTGCATAAGTTAATTTTGAGAATACAGTCGATTATCGTTGATGGAATATTTCCATGTTTTTTACGTGTTTCATATAAGGTATCCACGTCTTAGACTCGTAAAAAATTATGGAGAGCATAGTGCAATTTAAGACTACTTTATTAGTTTCTCGATAAATATCCCTGCTCTTGAAGCTTATCTGGTTAAGTTTTAAAAACCATTGGTAATGCTCTGCAATGGCAATTCCTCACTTTTTCAACTATTGAAGAGGCAGTTTTCAGAATGGTGTTCAGATAAGAGAAGCTAAGCACATTAAATCGGACATATCTTCATTCACGTTATTTCATTACAAGGTCTAAGTCGGGCTTCACAGGATGGGTAATCAGTATGAACACTATATAGACGCATTCAAACTTTCTTTAAATGACTTATTTAAACTCTCATTGAACTAAAAGATAGACGAATTTAATTGGTCTTGAATAAATGGGTATTGAAGTCGTTTTGTTTTTCTTGGCATGGCACGAGTGTACCGGAATGATTTACGAATAATTTCTTTTAATTACTTATTGGTCACTTTCTAATATTTTTGCTCCTGGTTTATAACATTAAATTAAAAATATTAAACTATAATCATATATATTATTTATAGTTAACGCATTAACACTGTGGAGGCTTAAGCACATTGTGATTTGTTTAGTCAAATACTGTTTATTCCACTTAATATAACGATATAGCCCTTCTAATTTTAAAGTTTTTACCTTATCATTAGGGGAGCACAAATAAGACTCAATGATAATGAGGTGAAAACTTGAAACTGGGCGTCGTTGCCGGGCCTCGCAGCCGAGGATCTCCTCGCCACTCCAACGTCAGTCTTGAACCGTTCTCCCACGTCGATCGTGTGATCTTCTGTGAGAGAACAGCCCGATTTTGGATGCGCACTGCCTCCCGCAAATGCCACATACATATGGGTTCTGCTGAGCTGCCTGGCCATGTTGACGCATGTTCGTAGCGCGCAGACTGTTTCTCACACGTCTAGCCGCTGGACGCCATAAGCCCGAGAATATACGGCTCTCCACCCCTCACGGTCCTGAGCCACCTGTTCCTGGTCCTCTGGCGCCCCGCACAAAGTAAACGACTCTTGCAGACTGTCCTTATAGCGCTTCCTCTGCCCACCAACTCTTTGGTAGGGCTATACCGGTGTATATTGTGAAATAAACACTGTTTGATTAAATAAATAACAATATATTATCTTTGTTAAAACAATTGTATAGGATAGCGTTTTGTATATTCTCTCAAAATTTTAATAACTGTCATTAAAATATATTGAAATAAACCGGCTTTAATTTGAGATGCTTTTCTCGAGTTAATTTAAGAAGTTATATCTTTCTCGTATTTGTTGGAGAGAGTAGCTCAAATTATACAAACCAAATAAGCAGGAAATAACACTTTGAACGAGGGCCTACAACTCTCGGGAAAACGGATTTGACAAAGGAGCGTTTATAATATTTCCTGTACATTTAAATAATCATTATGAAATATTTGTAAATATTTTGATAATATCTTTAGTAAGTTGTTTAACCATGTCAAATGCATAAGTAAGTGTAAATAGATTTTATATTTTTCGTATAAAGCTTCATAAAAGTCTACATTAGCTTAATATTCGCAAATTAATTGATTTTTAACTTTATCTTTTGTTCATCCAATAAATTTTTGTTTCAAATCAATTCAATAGGGTGGAATATTATGATAGAGCTTTAGTCGTTGCTGGTCATCTAGCGGGGAATGGCATACCTCTTAACGTTAGAGATATAGGTGGCATCTGCAGCCTTAGGAAGTTATTAAAGACAACTCTTTTAGGGAGGCATTATCAACATTTAAGAAGTTATATATATACACTTTACAATATACGAGTACATCACTAAGTCTAAAGCCGAATGTGTTAATATCACACATCGGAGCATCTATAAAGGTTTTTTTTGTAGTTCGTCTTCTGCAGTTTTCTTACCAAATACTTTTTTTCTGAACATATGTCAATGCGGAAAAGTACTTTATCTAACGGTCCCTACCTTTCTATATTCGAATACTAAACTTTTTTATATTTTTATTTTACAATATTTTTAATCTGTTAACAGTGTGTTCGACTTCTGCTGTCAAATTTGGTCTCAAACCGGCGCCATATAAATTGTCCTCTTATTATTATTAATAAAAGTTTGTGACAACTTTCATCGCTTAGACGGTAATACAAGATACCTGATTTATTTGTAAAAGGATGCAGTCTGGTTTTCACTAAATATTTTTTTAAATATATTTTTGGTTGTTGGAAGATATTTCCACGTGGCAATACATCAATCAAATTCTATTGTGTAACTTAAATATTATATAACATAGTAAAATACACCACCTCTTTGAGTTCACAGAGTTCCGTTTGTGGTAAAAAAAGTTATTTTTGCCTAAAATTGACATGCCCAAGCCGGTCCAAGCAGTGAGCTGATGAACTTCCAGAGGTTTAAATGCTCTTTTATTTAGATTGTTTTTGTTATAAAGTAAATTCTGTCGTTTATTTATATAGATAAATAAATAAAAAAAATAAAAAATGATGTTTTGGCCCGTCAGCTTATTTGGTACATCTTAATGTTTCCAAACAACCTGTGAGCAAGAAATTTTCAACATAGCAATTGGTTTAATTGTCAACTGAATATGAAGTCATATTGCGTTTATTTTCACATACCATTTCAAACATATTAAAAATTATTTCGCTGTAAGTTTCAAATACCCAAGTATAACAGGAATTGATAAGGTTAAAATTTGGCAAGGCGCCTAATATATAGACGTTGCCTGGAATATAATGTTAATTGACGATACAAGTGGTTTTCAGGAAATCTTGAACATCTACACTTGCAAATTTGCCAAATTTTCCAACTGTATTCACCTTATAAACACTACCAACTTAGTTGATAAATCCTTCCATGTTTATTGGAATTCTCCAAGGATAAGAATGTCTACCTTATAAGGGGTAGTAAATCAAGTTCTATTTAAATAGTAAAAAAGGTTCCAATTGAATAGATTTTCTTTTGTGGAATAAAAAGGTCTTTATAAGGGCATCACATACATATCACCACAACGTTTCTCTGTTGGGGGTGGCAAAGATGTCAGAACGCCATTTTTTTCTATTTCGATACACCTATTTCACCTCTTCACATCCATACTTATTCTCATACAACTCATGGGATTCCTCTGACTTCTTTCAAAATATCATTTATTTTATACAACTGATTAATTATATCCAATTAATTTTGAGATTGAGAAATAAATACCTCGAAGAAAGATAAAAGTAAATGGCTGGAAAAAGTCTGAGGAATATAAGAGCAGACCAGAAGGTGAATGAGTTTTGTCGAGGTTAGAGCTGTATACGTAAATAGTAAGGTGTGGAGATCTGTTCTCTCTGCCTAACCCAAATAAAACGTGGCATGATGGTACGAATGCACAACGTTTCAAAATACTAATAATGGTTGAATTGATCATCCCATGAAAAACGAATATTTTTATCTAACACAGAGAGCTTAATAAATATTAAGACATAATTTATTATTTATAATATGGTTTTCATTATTCATGCGGTACTGTTTTTCCAAGATTTTGGTTAAACGAAATATGCCCATAAAGTTTCCTTATAAAAATCTCAATTCCAATCATATCATTCTGGTTGGATGATTGGTGACATGGGGATGATGTTTTATGCTCAGTTATCATTTGTTATCCATATTAATGGCAAAAGTGTATTTTTTACATAATTTGTCGTCCATATTAATGGCATATGTGTCTTCTCATATAATTGGTTGTCCATATTATTGGCATAATTGTCTTCTTACATTATTTGTTGTCCATATTAATGGCATAATTGTCTTCTTATATAATTTGTTGTCCATATTAATGGCATAAGTGTCTTCTTGTATCATTTGTTGTCCATACTAATGGTATAAGTTTCTTCTTATATAATTTGTTTTCCATATTAATGGCATAAGTGTCTTCTTACATATTTTGTTGTCCATATTAATGGCATAACTGTCTTCTTTCATAATTTGTTGTCCATATTAACGGTATAAGTGTCTTTTTATTTCGTTTTGTTGAGTTGTTATAAATTGTACATTTATTATTTTTAGATTATTTAAATAATGGAAACGCAGCACAGTAAAAAAATGTTAAAATTTTTTGTAAGGTACCTTATACTGTTGATGAAAAATAAAAATACAAATTTCCTGTATGTATTGTGTAACAAATGTTTAAATGCTTACTAGTATGTCAATACGGTACAAAAGAAATTGATTGTACCAAAACATTAAAAAAGGTTCATTTTTCCTGAGTACAGGATATCTTTTATCAGATGATAGATTAAGACTACTTGTTATATATAATAGAGACTAGAACGTAGTAAAGCGGAGCACACTGGTTGGGGAGTTGTCTCTTGATATATTCCCAAGAGGCTGGGAGTTCCTTGAAAGTACTTGTAGGAGATTTGCAATAGAGGGAATGCTAATTTCTCACAACTCCCCAACCTATATTTATTTATTAAGATACTCCATTGTCCGTTGAACACTTTGTGAACTGCAAGACGAATCAAAGTGTTAATTCTCTGAAATATATGGAGAATGGATAGTTTGGTTATTCTTGTATCTAATAGGTCAAAGAAAGCTCCCGAAGCATTATCTGTTGCCTGACTAGTCCACCTACAGTATTAGCTGGGACGACCAAGGTCTGAGTGAATGGGATGGAATACAAGTAGCCTGAACGAGTGGACTTGTTTTTGCTGAATAATTAGTGTAAGAATTGTTATCTAGTTATAAGTAGTATATAGGTGTTAATTATTTCTAAGATCTCATATATTAAGATTGAATAAATAAAATAGAATGATATGTAGGAAAATAAGATTAAATAAGTTCATAAATTATAACATATAATTAAGATTAGTTAAGTAATAAATTTGTATATAGGTATAGCCTTGACAAATGTTTGTATAGTAATTTACTTGTTAAATAAAAAAAAAAAAAAAAGGTCAAAGAAAGGCTGTAACGAAAATACTGTCATACTTAGGACATGTCACTAAAATAAATGAAGCCTTTTTTTTTATTTATCAATTTTACTAAAAAAAAAAGGTTAAACTCATCATAAATATTTTTAATTATTAACTCGCTAAAATTCATTTTTTTCATAAAAAATGTAATTAATATCGTGAAGTTCATAAACTTATTTATGTGGAATAATTTGATCAATACACAGAAAAACCAAAGTCACCATATATAAAACAATTATTAGAACAGTGGTGGCATATGGATGCGAAACACGGACACTGACAGCTAAATCCGCAGAGTTGCTGAATGTCTTCGAGAGAAGACTACTACGTAGGATCCTGGGGCCCGTGAATGACGGCGAAACCTGACGAATGCGATACAACGACGAGCTGTATAATATCTACGAAGCTCTCAGGTTATCTGTACATATCAGACTGAGCAGATTGAGATGGGCTGGATATGTACAGCGAATGCCGTCATCGCGAGCACTCAAAAGAATCCTGGAAGGACACCCGGGTGGGAGAAGGAGAGTGGGCAGGCGAATGCTGCGATGGGAGGATGAAGTTGAGAGGGACGCAACCCGACTGCTACAGGCGCAGGATTGGAGGGTCGTTGCGGAAGACAGGAGGAGTTGGAGGCGAAGATTGACGGAGACCAAAGCTCGATATGGGCTGTAAGACCATCGAAAGAAAGAAAAAAATAAGAATTTGATCAATTTATTAAAGTTGCAATATTTGCATTAATATACCACACACACACTTGTAGATGGTCCATAGTCGTTATCGTAACTTGAACTCGTAGTTGAGGATTCCCTTGCCATACCAACGTCAATTCAGTTGGAAAGCATGGCTGTGTAATGGAGTATTTTTAAAGTGAGCCATTGCACACCAGAGAACTCACCGGATACATTCCGTTGTATAGGATCTGATCCGAAGTGAGAGGACACCGGGGTTTTTTTTTTTCAAAAACATATATGACTGGCGTCATAGGTAACCTTATACCTCCGAATATTAAACGAAATCCTGTGTGGTTCAAGGGAATTATCACAAGGCGGGGTTCAAACCGGTGACGATCCTCACTGAAGTCTAGTACGTTACCGCGTGGTCATGCACTTCAATAGTAAAAAGGGGAAAAAGTCATCCATAGTAAAAATATACCAGTCTGATCTAAACACTGCCTTCATTACAAACCTAGATGGTTCTGCTCGAAGAAAGCCTCGAAATAGGGGCAAGAAACACATGTAGAAGGTATTGATGTTATTGGTGGAATAACAAAGTAATTTATTATTATATATTCTGATATGAAGACAATTGAGTGAAGCTGGTAGTAACTAGGTGATTGACAAGTAGATGGTCTCTAACAAGGTGAATTAAACAAGTCAAAAAAATTATTAATTCTTCATTGAGTGCTACATTTATAATATAAACTTTTAAATAAGTCAGCAATAAAACTTTAGCTTTTAAATGATAAAAAAATGTATTTGTTAAAATTAGTTCTCAAACGTTATGAGTACGTAAGAGAGAAGATGAGGTGAGAAAAACATTGAGTATTGTGTACGAAAAAAAATGCAAGAAAAAAAAATTAAACTCTTCATTCACTTTCTTCTATTACTTTTTAAGAATGTTCCAACACAGAGTCTTTTTTAAGTTAATTAATTAATTAAACTAAAATTAATTGTAAATTACACTATCAATTATTTCATAGGTTAAGAAATAATGAAGATCATTAATTTAATTAATTATTTTCTTGCCTTCACTACTAATTTAATTACTTAATTGTATTTTTGCCTCCGCTACTTCTCATTGTATTCTGTATAAGACGAAAAAAGGGCATTTTTAGTCACAGTCGCTACTTATTATTTTCTCTTTAAAACCATTGGGAATGTAAGTGACGTGTAATGTGATTGTTTGAATAACAAGCTGAGGAGGACAAAGTGTGTCGAAATGCACATATAAATAAACTTTAAATATAGTAGTAGTAAAAGAATTAAGTTTTCTATTTCATTTATTATAGATTTCCACAAAACTAGGTTTATATAATTTGTTTTGTTTTAACGTCCAATGAAGTTTAGTAAAGAGTAAAATAAACCAAGAGAAAAAATGTTCCAAGGGTGTAATTAAGTATTTTTTTCTCCAAACTATAATGCTGAGGAAAGCACGTACTTCACATTACTGAGTTGAACTTTAAAACTACCGTTTAGTGTATTATTTCACCTAAGAGGGACATTATACTAGTAAAAACTTAAAGTACATTTAATGGGAATCTAGAGACATTTTTCGAGATAATTTTTAAATAAATAATTGAAAGTAATAATGAAAGAATAATTTACAATAAATTGTTCTGTTTAGGTGTTGGCTTTTTTCAAGGGCGCTTTTAATGGCATATAGAATATACTATTATTGAAAGATTAAAAGCTTTACAATGAACAAAATACATTGAGTGTACAGATGTCAAAGTGATGACTGCTGCAACTAGACTACATATTTCCCCGCGTCTGCATATGTTAAAAAAACTTATTTGGTAAGAAATCCGCTGCCAAGTTACTAAAGAAAAACAGATGCGTGAGACTCTGGCGCGGTAGACGTGAAACTTCTTTGCTCCTAGGAAATGTTGATTTTACGCATTGTTTTTTTTTCCGTTTGTTAACGATTTTTATTATTATTTTTTTTGGTTAGGAAATGGTTATGTAGAATTTAATTCAAGAAAATCTCTATTAATCAAATAAAAATGGTTATGTGGAATTTAATTCAAGAAAATTTATCATAATTAAATAAAAAAATATTTATTTTTGATAATAAATAATAATAATATTAACACTTAATAATATTTAAATAAAATGATTTATTATTAAGAATAAATCATTCTTCATCTCCCTGGCCCCATCCCAACTCACTGTCTGCGAAGACTGTTGGGGTCAGCTCTCCTCGTCCTCAGGTTGTAAGCTCTTCTGTCCCGGACTGCGTCCCCCAGGCCGTGCCTCTGCATCATGTTATCTTTTTGCACCACCCATGAATTTTTTGGTCTTCCTCTGGTTGTTATTCGAGGAAGATCCATCGAGATTGCCTGGTTCACAATGTGATCGGGTGCTCTGACTCCAACGTGCCCATAACATCTCAATCGCATGTCCTCAATAATACATAATCATTAATATTAAAAAAATTAGTATTAATTTATTAAAAAATTAAAATATTCAATAATAATATAATACACCGTTTCACTTTTCGTGACGTTCACGCCAATTTGTCCTACCGCGCCAATAGAAGATTCACTTCAAAAAAGAACTACTAAAAAAACCTTTCTAGATCATTTTATATGTGATAGAAAAAAACCAAGGGTGAAATGTATGTATGTAGTATTAAAAAATAATTATACAGTTTGATAAGACTTCTAAAATACGGTTGTCTTCAAGCGTTTCTTGAAGCTGCACACACCACACATATATCTTAAAATGCAGATATTCCGCGTTAAAGCACCAGCAATGGCCAAATTCTTATTATTACACACTGCTTTACTCGATTGATTCGAATAATATATTTTATTTGAAGAAAACTAGATCTACTTCAAAAATACAACTCTCCGAAACAGCATCCCGCAGAAATTCAAAAGTTTAAATATAGAGATAGAAGTGTCAATTTCGTTTACATAGTTAACTTTAAATATATGTATTTTTTATTATTTATATTTTATATAGGGTGGCACAACAAGAACTGCAATTTTAAATATGCCGCCATTTTTCAGCTGATATGTATAATGGAGAGACGTCATCTTCATAGCCTTTTAATAAATCTTGGAGCAGTACGCGATTGCACAACGCTTAGAAATTATTAAAATTTATTTTTATCAAACACTGTTTATTCCACTTTTTTGTAACGGTATAACCCTACCGGTTTCAAGGCTTTCACCTCATCTTCAGGGGAGCACAAACAAGACTTGTTTGTGCTCCCCTGAAGACGAGGTGAAAGCCTTAAAACCGGTAGGGTTATACCGTTACAAAAAAGTGGAATAAACAGTGTTTGATAAAAATAAATTTCAATGTACGAGTATTTAAACCTCCACAACGTTAATGCCTTAACTATAAACAACATATTAAAATTTATTATAAAAATGTTAAAAACATAAGCAATGCACTTTGTAAAATTTGTATAAATATTCATTTGATAGTTAAAAAATGGCGGCTAATTTAAAATTGCAGTTCTTGTTTCGCCATCATACAGTGCATTTATAATATATTTTCGTGTTCGATTCCTTGTAAAATTATTGGAAACATAAATAATTCATTTTTATGTTTTTCAAATCGCGGAAAAACATTACGCAAATTTGAAAATGGGTGTCAATTTCGAATATTAAATTTAATGAGGATCCCAGATAAAGAATAATATATTTATAGACCTGTGTAATTTACCTGAAGAAGTAAGATATATAAATGAAACGCTAAAAAATAAACTGTCGACGGAAACGTTTGAGAATAACTGACTAAGCCGGTATAAAGGTAGTAATACAAGTTGAACTTTTTCTAAGATCTAAGAGGAAAGAAACGAACCTTATCCTGAAGTAATACAAGAATACTAGGGATTATATGAAGGAAAAATTCAGGATATATTTCATGAAATTGATATAATATCAATAAAGCATCGGATTTGTAGCTTACAAGAGTATTTAAACTGCCTGAAGAAAAGACATTAATCATTCTTATAACAACGACGGGGATTTATGGCGTCGTTTGCCAGTTCAATCCACGTTTAGGATTTATAACTTGACCTGAATCGTGCACCGTTATTATTAACGCTTACCACTAAATTATGGAGAGAAAATAATGTAATTATAATAAAATTACTTCATACGCCAGTATAATTGACCATTTCGACAGTCGATCGGAGCGTGGTTGTTATTGCGACAGGATTTTGAGTTCTTGGGCTTTCAGGATGAATGATGAGTGGAAAGAATTTGTGTGAGTTCGTGAGTGTGGATTTCTTCTTGTTGTTTTAATTTTGGTTGTTTTTGTATTTGTGTTTCTGTGTATTTTTTTGTTTTAATTTTTATTCTTATGATTGTGTGCATCATATTGTGGGATGAATATTTTTAATATTTCTGGAGTGATGATGTGTGAGGAGTTGAATTTCGCAAGATGTTTCCAGTTGTAGTTGAGTGTCACTGTTTGTCAGGTTGATGAGAGCGTGCAACGGGGTTTTGTTTTTGTGCAATCAAAAATCGGAAAAAAGTATCGATTTATTTTTTCATGCTAAATATCCTCAGTGAGATACAGGCAAAAGCCTAGTTTACTGGATATACGACAAATGAAAGGCAACAAACCCAGATCCATTAAAATTGTTTGTCCAAATAAAATTACCTGTTGTGTTTTCGCAAATCGTGTAAATTTCTTGTCATGTGTAATAATAAATAAATAAAAAATAAATTGTTGTAAAGTATTAATTTATTTCCGTTCGATTTAGACTATTAACGATTTTTACAAAATACAATTAAAATTCAGGGTGCCGTGAAATACAGAAATACAAGATGCATACATACATATCACGCCGTATCCCTGCCGGGGTAGGCAAAAATAACAGAACGCCAAACTTTCCTATCTCGACAAACATACTCGTACTTCGCCTTTTCACATCCATGTTCCTTTTCACAAAACTTCTACGATTTATTTGTGAGACTTTTCCTTTTTTTAGAATAAAATTCACTTGATCCAACTATGCTTTACTTGGTCTTCCTCGCACACGCCTTCCACTCTCATTTATACTATAATATATATGTTTTGTTAGTTTTTCTTCATTCATTCGTTCCACATGGCTAAACCATCTCAGCGTGCTCTTCGTCATTTTACTTAACACATCAGCCTTAAGTTTACATTTACCCCTTATCACTTCATTTCGTATTCTGTCATACATTATTACTTCATATATTCCTCTCAATTCACGTGTTTCTACAACATTTAATCCGCTTCTCTCAGTATTTTTCCATGTCCACGTTTACTCCCATACATCAAAGTTAGCACCAAAATACTATTAGGAACAATCATCTTAGCAGATTTTGATACTGATTGGTTCAAATATATATGTTACAATGTTTGACATTGTTTCCTCCCATTGACTTTGTTTCCTATCCCTACACGCCGTTCCATGTCCTTCTTAACTTTTTCTTCCTCTGTGAAAATACTACTCAAATAGTACAATTCCTCAACTCCCTCCAATCTCATTTTTTAGCCAAATGTCTCATCTTCTCCTTTCCTATTTCTCGTATAAATTATTTACGTAAATTTTTCATCAATTTTTATTTCTACGTGACCTGATCATCTTAATACTCCGCTCTTCATCGTAAGTTCGGCTTCTAATTCTTTCTCAATATCCTCATTACTTCTTCTGTCATAGATTTTTTCCCACAAGCAACCTTCTTGTTTACACAACATTCATTTAACATTATTATTATATCTTTTTTACAACGTCAAAATTTTGTTCGAATATCATAATATTGGTTATAATATTCAAGTATAAGTAAACAGCTTTCCTTTTCTATAAATGCTTGAAACATAAGTTCAAAGTTTACAATTATGATGGTAAAAAACCTTATTGTTTTATATTTGAGGGTATAAGCCATTGTCTTAAGTATTAACTTGGTCGTAAAAATACATACGTAAACGTGTGAGTCATTTCAATGGCGCCAATGGTTTAGTGGATAGTAAAATTGTTATGCATTATTAAAAGCCTAGTTTAATTTTATTTTATGTTACCATTTATCTGCAATTTATTAGGTTTCCACGATATTAAAATGTATTCATTTTCTACTTTAACATTAAGCGCTCTTAGAGGAAAGTTTGTTATGAAATAAGATGTTTCTTTTATTGTATATGGCAGTTCCTTTTTGTAGTTTTAAGACAGTGATAAATTCTAATAAAAAGTATTCCCTAAGATATATCTATCATAGCTAACTAAATTTATAAACCACAGCGCTTTGACCATTTCGCCCTGATAGATAACTACCTTTGTGATATAGGGGTAGAAATTTTGTCTTCTACCGAAAATTTCAACACAAAAATCTCAGTCTGGATCCCAAAATTCAATATTTATACAATTTTTTTTTTTTATGTACAATATTTCGATATCTCTCTCTTATACGAATTCCGAACAAGTTGATTTTATTTGTTAACTTAAGGTTTTATTGAAAATTGTATTAAGATATATTTAAAGATTTTCATATGTATTTTTCACTGGTTTATAATGTTTTTCGGAGTTGTTGAGTTGGCATCAATGAGGGTTGAAGTTTCATAAACATTGCTGGCTCCATCCTCAGAGCGATGTAAAAAAACATTACCAAATGTGGTAAGCTCGCAAGAAGCATCCAATCAGCCACAAGCACTTGCAACCGCTACGTGAACACGTTTGTGTCAACCCCTGCAATACTTGTGGTAAAGAACGCATTAACATACGTTATATTATTGTAGATTTAACGTACTTGTGTTGTCATCTTTATAACAAACAGAATTAATTTATTATAGGTTGAAGGTTTATTGCATCATCTATTTTGACATTTTTTGGTTGTTTAAACATTTTGATTGCTTCTTTGATGAAGTGGAAATACCAACCATTTACTTTCATCAGATATTCCCGTTGGTACAAAAAAAAAATATTGCATAAAAAAGGCTGCTTGTTGTGTCTAAGAGTTCGTCCGATTTGGTAAAAGAGATCGATATTCATACGCGCGAAGTTCGTGAGTGAGTGTTGTTGGTTATTCATGTGCGGTAGTGTTACCATCACATTTAATGACGAATCACGAGCTCCATGCCTACTCTAGTGGTTTTAAACTCGAAATCATCACTAAGGTTGAAGAAAATATTGTCCCCCTGTCACAAACGGGCTCTTATCATAATCAGTATATAATTTTGATTTAATATCATTGAACTACTGTGAGACAATTTGTCCACTTACTCGTATATATTGAATTAATTTCAATATTGATCTATTGTGCAACGGGGTTTTATATAATCAAAAATCGGAAAGAAGTATCGATTTATTTTTTCATTCTATATGTTCTCGGTGAGATACAGGCAAAAGCCTAGTTTAGTGGGGACATGACAAATGAAAGGCAACAAACATATTGAAATTGTATGTCCAAATAAAATAACCTGTTGTTTTTTTCGCAAATTGTGTATGTTTCTTGTCATGTGTAAAATAAATAAATAAAATAAAAAACAGTATCTGGAAATTTAGTGCACAAGTGTTGTTTTGCCATTCTCCTACATTTCAAAAAACTTTCTTCTGAAAAACCTTTTCTACCCTTTTTTAACTCATCTTATTTATTTACCACTGTTGCCTCCACCTGAGGGTATAAATTGGCAAAACAACCATATATTGTATTTTGGAGAGAATGAATCGATAAAATGTGCTGCTACGTAATCATATTATATAAATCTTAAATACTGACTTTGACAGATAATTAACATATTTCATAAGCATTGAGCTCCCTTGAGGAGAGTTTGCTCTCTTAAAGGCACTTTTTAAATTGCCCTTTCATTATTATTATTATTAAATGTTCAGAAGGATCATATTCGACAAAAAATATAAATTAATACATGGCATTAATTAACATTGTATTTGACAAACTATTGATTTGATTGGAGTTGAAAATAAGCGCATGAATACCAACTTTTACATAATACGAGTTTAAATGGTTTATAAAAATTGTTGTGTTTGTGGATAAAGTTGTTAAAATATATTTTCGTGTTGGAAAACAAAGCAGTTTTGCCATTTTTCACCGTCCAGTTATTGCTACAAAAATTATACTGCACCTTGTTTAGCAAATATGAATACATACATAAGCTTTATTTGTAAAACTGAAAAATGAAATGACGATAAGTTTTTTATATGTTTTTTTTTGCTTTTTTAAGTTATCATTTCTGGAATGAAGATTTACAAAAAAATGTCACCATTCTTTTGATAAATTATTTTTTTAAATTTACAAGAGAAATGTACAACTGTTTTCCGCATTATGAGCGAAGGAGTTAGATCCACACTGGAACTGCTGTCTGACGTGCATGTATTATTTTCTAATTCTTTTGGCAGTCCGCTATTCGCAGAGCTTTAGCGCTCTTCACTTGATAACTCTAGCACATATATGAAATATCTCTGCTCCTGTGACCCTCTACGACCCTCCGATTTTTTAATTTCTTCTTTGCGCAATATGTGCCCTGAAAATCAAGTCAAGTACATAATCTTGACATCTCTAAGATGTTACAACCTTCTAAAAAAACTTCCAATGGGAATCGACCCCGTTAACTCCAGGCTGAGTGACATACGTCTCACCAACTAGGCTACAGAGATCGTTTGGTTTTTAGGTATACTAGAATATTGGAAAAATCAGGGTTTCAACAAGATATATTTTCACATCTCAAGAGATGTATCTGTTTTTCCAGACATGTATAATATATCACTTTTTGCGGTACCTATTTAACTCGTGCTTTTAGTTTCCCAGCTATATCTCTGGAATTACTAAATTATGGTCACTGTTAAAACACACTAAAACATCGTTCACATTTTGTGGACTTGTCGTTTATATTTTATGGACCAAACAAACTTATATAATTAAAATTTAAAAAAAATACATAGCTGTTTTATAAGTGGAAACTTACATAAAAAAAAGTTAAGCCTATGAAAATATTTTCACGGTCCGATTAAGCACAAAGCAATATAAACTAAAGTAAAATATTATATTTACATTCTCACATAAGTGATCTCTAACACTTGTCTTCAAGTACTTCTCCCATAATTTATAAAATATAGTTTAAAAATTAGGAAATATTGATTCAATACATAATTTATTACAAAAAAAAATAGTAAATTTATAAAAATAGTACTTAATTGAAAAATATAATTCATATTTTTTGTGGTGTATTAAAAAATAAACCTTAACATACTTAATGTGATCATATGAACAAATCAATTTCAAATTGTTTTTTTTTTTCTTCAATTTATTTATTTATTTATGTGCACATGACAAGGAATATACATAATTTGCGAAAAAACCACAGGTAATTTAATTTGGCCATATACATTTAATGGATCTGGGTTTGTTGCCTTTCATTTGTCGTATCCCCAGTAAACTAGGCTTTTGCCTGTATCTCACTGAGGATATACTCTCAATAAACCTTAGGTTTAAAATATTTTATTTCATCTAAATAAATAACTGGTTTTTTAAGTATAACAAGACATTAAATACTCAATCATAATATGAGAAATATTGAATAATAAAAAAAAAATATCAAAATAGTCAATAAGTAATAAATCAAACATCAAGGATATCAAACTGTCAATGTTAATTAATTAAACCACCCTTATTTTAAATATCTCAAAACAGTTTATAAAGTAACGGAATTGATCGCCAGAATCGTTTATATCACTCTTCATAATGAACATGTTTCACACGAAGCGTCAATACAACCCTTGTTCAAGTCAAGAGGGATGATGACTACTCAAGAGGGCTGCTCTCACTAACTCACTTACCCTCTCGTTTCAGGATCCTATTTGTTCTGAAGCCAGGAGTGTTTGTTTAGAGGAAAAACCAGGATATTAAATTTAAACTCGGTACACCGTCGAAAACTTTGTAAAGTGTGGGGAGATGGAGTAGAGCATGTGGTCTGATGTGATTGCGTGAGGTAAATCTGCAAATTAGCTGGTTGAAAATTTCGCGAAATGTTAATGAATCATCTTTTATATATCGCAAATTAAAGTTTGAATTGTAATTTATATTCATGGTTCAGGATAGTAATTAAAATGGTTAAGTTATGTCAAAATGTGTTTATTACGTAACTAGTACCCACGTTAAATTACGTTAATTAAGAATGCTTTTTAAAAAATTGCTTAATTCAGTTATGAACAGTATTTAAAGGTCATTTGATGTACTATTCATCCTCTTGTTTTTATTTGTATTAGAAATTCTGATACTTTGTGATAATTGCACGGTAATGCCAATTGCATCATTTACATAAAATTTTTGCAGCAATTCTTTCCTTTCTCTTTATTGGTCTGAAGGATTTTAATAGTTTACCATCCTTCATTTCTCCCGATTCTGTAAAGATTTACTCAGTTCATGCACATTAAAAGTTTTGAAATTTCGTATTACATTGCCAACAATTAGGGTGTCCCATATCTCAACGTCAAGCTGGTATCGAGAAAGAGGCCACCTTATGACGGTTTAGAATTTAAAAAAAATCTTGAAAAAGTCTTATACTTTTCGAGTTATAGGCATTTCTTCGAAAATTGTGAAAGTAGCTACCCTGCGCCAAATGTTTATGCGCTGTGATTACAAATTGCCATTTATTATGATTTTAATAGTTGTATCACAATCCTCGATAACCCTGCTATTAATCGAAGTTCAATATAAAACAAAAAAAAACTTTTTAACGTTCGAAAAAAAATTGTTTTTGTCTGATCATAAAAATTAATATTTTTTATAAATTTAACTCATCATACTGTAAAAATAATGTTCTACGTTAAGTTGGCAAGTTACATCAAAAGATGGCCTGTTTAGTCAGAATCGTACAATGGTACAAAACACACCCCATATTCTGCTTTTAAAATAATGTTAAAACATTAATTTCTGTAATTAAAGATCAATTTCAATAAATTTGAGCGAGACGAACGATACTGCGCATGAACGAGTTACTTTTAATTTTTTTTTCGAATGTTAAGGTTTTTTTTGTTTTATATTGGACTCCGACTAATAGCACGGTTATCTAGGATTGCAATACAACCATCAAAATCATGAAATATGGCAATTTATAGTCGCAGCATATAAACATTTGGCGCAGGGTAGCTACTTTCACAATTTTTGAAGAAATGCCTGTAACTCAAAAAGCTTTTTCAAGATTTTTTTTTAAAATTATGAACCGTCATAAGCTGGCCTCTTCCTTGATATCGGCTTAACGTTGAGATATGGGACACCCTGTATATGCAAGCAAAAGAGAGTATGATTTATTTACAAATTATAGAGTGTATTTTAATTATTTATGAGTTTTCGGCGTGCCACTTTTTTTTTGTTTTAAGATATACCCGGCACAATATTCTTGATTCAAGATGATACGCCTGGCACATTTTTCTTAATTAAATATGACAAGCACGCTATCATTTTCTTAATAACAGATGATAAGCCCCCACAATACTATTGATTTAAGATAATAAGTTTGCAGCAATGTTCTTGATTCAAAATATTAAGCTCTCCACATGTCTTTGATTTAAGACACTAAGTTTGCCACAATGTTTTTAATTCAAGATAATAAGCCCCCCATAATTTTCTTTATTTAAGATGATATTCCACCACAATGTTATTGATTTAAGATAATATGCTTGCAACAATATTCTTGATTCAAAATAATAAGCTCTCCACAATGTTCTTGATTTAAGATAATAAGCTTGCCACAATGTTTTTTAATTCAAGATAATGAGACCCCATAATGTTCTTGATTTAAGATGATAAGCCCCCCCAATGTTCTTGATTTAAGATAATAAGCTTGCCACAATGTTTTTTAATTCAAGATAATGAGACCCCATAATGTTCTTGATTTAAGATGATAAGCCCCCACAATGTTCTTGATTTAAGATAATAAGCTTGCCACAATGTTTTTTAATTCAAGTTAATGAGACCCCATAATGTTCTTGATTTAAGATGATAAGCCCCCACAATGTTCTTGATTTAAGATAATAAGCTTGCCACAATGTTTTTTAATTCAAGATAATGAGACCCCATAATGTTCTTGATTTAAGATGATAAGCCCCCACAATGTTCTTGATTTAAGATAATAAGCTTGCCACAATGTTTTTTAATTCAAGTTAATGAGACCCCATAATGTTCTTGATTTAAGATGATAAGCCCCCACAATGTTCTTGATTTAAGATAATAAGCTTGCCACAATGTTTTTTAATTCAAGATAATGAGACCCCATAATGTTCTTGATTTAAGATGATAAGCCCCCCCAATGTTCTTGATTTAAGATAATAAGCTTGCAACAATATTCTTGATTCAAAATAATAAGCTCTCAACAATGTTCTTGATTTAAAATAATAAGCTTGCCCCGATGTTTTTAATTCAAGATAATGAGACCCCATAATGTTATTGATTTAAGATGATAAGCCCCCCCAATGTTATTGATTTAAGATAATAAGCTTGCAACAATATTCTTTATTCAAAATAATAAGCTCTCCACAATGTTCTTGATTTAAGATAATAAGCTTGCCACAATGTTTTTAATTCAAGATAATTAGCTGCTCATAATGTCACCGATTTAAGATAAGTACTTTGCTATAATTTTGTTGATTTTAATGATAAGCCCGTCACATTTTTTTTTATTTAAGATGATAAGCTCATCATAATGTTCTTGATTTAAAACAATAAGTTCGTTACAAGGTTTTTGATTTAAGATGATAAGCTCACCACAATGTTCTTGATTTAAAACAATAAGCTCGCTACAATGTTTTCGATTTAAGATCATAAGCTTACCACAATGTTCTTGATTTAAAACAATACGCTCGCTACAATGTTTTTGATTTAAGATGCTAAGCTAACCATAATGTTTTTGGTTCAAAACAACATGTTGCAAGCCGTGAAATATTCACGGAAGTAAAACAAATTCTACATTTATGAAAATATATATTCATAAATGTAAAATTTGTTTATATATATATACCATTTATACATCGTACCCTTTTACACTGGTTCAAAAATTGTTATCTAGGTATTTAAAATTCGTTCAGTATCACGAACCCACCGAGATTCAAATTTCGAATTACTTTCGGAGAGAATCCAAGTATTCTTCTCTCGCTCTCGTGTATTCAAAATTCAATTGTCGTATTCTTTATTTGACGACAGCCATCATATGGGTTTTGGCCTATTTATACTATGATAAGCTCGCTACAATGTTGTTGATTTAAGATGATAAACTCGTCACAATATTTGTGTTTAAATAATGTCCTAAGTACAAGAAATTCCTCATGGAATTAACAAATATATCAACTAACATATTTTTGATCAAAATGGTTTAAATTTTATTTGATTTATCAATAAACTGATTGTTTACATAGGATTTTTTTATATTAACTTCTTTTATTTTGTACATTTATGATTTTCTTTTAAATGTATTTTTTAAGTTCTAAGGTGTTTATAAATAAAAACATTAATATTTTAAGTTCACCATGGCATTTTTATAAAAAATATTTTTCATCTTATTTGTCTTATCAAAAATTATCGTTGAATAGGAACCAGTACCCGGTGGTAAGTAATACACATCGGGCTTAAGAAAGAGACTGTCGGCCATAATCGGCTAACTTCGGCTTTGTAGAGCATCGTCTCTGTCATTCATACACGTGTTCCATCGCGATTTGTCAGTCGTTGTCAAGCGTTCTAGGGTGTGGTCATGCGACAGAGACGATGCTTTACAAATCCGAAGTTAGCCGATTATGGCCGACAGTCTCTTTCTTAAGTCCGATGTGTATTACTTACCGCCGAATAGTTTTTTTTACCAAATATGTTTTTATAAACATGTGCAGATAAGGGAAAATTCCTGCTGGCCATAGTCACCACATTTCTCATAATTGCAACAAACTTGTATTTTTTTTCTTATAAAATTATAATCTGTCAATAACAACGGGTACGAATCCTTAGGTAGAACGCATTTGAGGAGAGTCTGCCCTTTAAACGGCACTATACAAATTGTCGTTGTAATATTATTACTATTGAAATTGGTTTCAAAAAATATTTTCGACTCAGTATTTTATTACACTCGAGTTTTTTTTATGACCACATTAATACATCTCATCATACACGCTTTTTCATTTCTCACACATTAAACTTTTCGTTGAACAACTGTACTAATGGTTGTAGCCGCCACCTTCCTATTATAAGTGTCAGATTATAATATATTTTTAAATGTTTTTATTTATGGAAGTTAATCTTACTATAACTGTCCTTATCCCTACACTTAACTCATTTTTTAATTAAGTATTTTTAACCTGTAAATTAGTGGGGTCTGGAATCCCTAGTAAGAGTGGCCTTAAGGAGAGTTTGCTCTGTAAACAGCGCTATATAAATCGTTATTTTAATACAGTTATAACTATCAATAATGTCGCTTTTTCAGCAAAGTTTGATTTATTAAATTGAAGAAGAAAACAAAAAAGCTAAATTTTCTTAATACTCAAGAAAATATGACGTGTCAACTATTCGTAATGCTACATGTTTGCAGTTCAGCAACACGGATTGCATTATCATTCGCATAATCGATTCCTGCACAAAACAGTTCCTGAACAAAATTCTTAACTTCTAGTCAGTAATAAAACGTTGTAATTTATTTGTATCAAACACTGTTTATTCCACTTTTTTGTGACGGTATAACAATATCGATTTCAAGGCTTTCACCTTATCTTCAGGGGAGCACAAACAAGACTGAAGATGAGGTGAAAGCCTTGAAACCAGTAGGGTTATACCGTCACAAAAAAGTGGAATTAACAGTGTTTGATAAAAATTAATTATAATGTCTTTAAACCTCCACAGCGTTAATGCCTTAACTATAAACAACATAGTTATATAACGTGTTTGATTCCTGATTTTTTTTTCTTTCCACCATCCTGTCCTTTTCCTTTGATTGATAATATTTCACTTTTAATTGAATATGTTTCTTCATAAATTTCATAAGTATAAATAATCTTGTGAATATTTCTTGTGACCATAAAACTTGCTTCATTTACTTTTGTGTAGTTGGTTGAAAGAGATTACTACCTGTTAATAAACCTCCAGATTGTATTTATAATGAAGTGTTAATTAAATGTAAAAGTTACCTCAAACAAATATCTGATGGCAAACTAATGGTCAACTCTTCCAATTCCATGACAGAACATGTGAAGAGTAAATCATTATTTTGCCATCAAATATTTGTTTGAGGTTAACAGAAAATAAGCTAAACAAGTATTATGTGCAATCCCTTTCTCAAATGGTAATTTGTGATTGCATTGAATTGAAAATTGGTTGCAAGAGTTTTGGTACATATATTTTGACTGAAGAAGGGTTGGTTTGAAAAGAAATGTTAAGGCAGACGAATATTTGATGAAACATTAAGGGATTATGCCAGCGAGCACTCGACTCGAGTTAATGGCCCCGGGTAATAATCCCCATGGTTACTTTGACACTGTTACTGAAATATTTTGCTTGTTTTATACACTTATATGTATTTTATATACGTATATGTATGTGTATGTAGATGTATATGTGTATGTGCATGTATATGTATACGTATAGGTTTATGTTTATGTATATGTATGTGTGAATGTGTGTGAATATAACAAAGGTAGAAGACGTTATAAAGGTGTGCAAAAGAATGAAGTGGCAATAGGCAGGACACGTAGTCAGAATGTCAGACTCCCGAAAGACATCCGAAATAATCCAATGGTAACCAAGAGGCATAAAGAGACCCAGAAGAAGACCGAAGATACGCTAGATAGATGAAATCAGGAGGCATGGCAGCATCACATGGCATCAACGAGCAAAAAACCGAACTATTTGGAGTCAACTTGGGGAGACCTTCATCCAGCAGTGGATCGACCCTGGTTGCCAATGATGTTGATGATAGTGTGCATGTGTATGTCATACGTATACGCATATGTATACGTATGATATATGTATACGTACGTGTACATTTATGGTATATGTATATGTATACGTATATTTATTTGTATAATATATGTATATGTTTGATTTTCACTAAGATTTGTTGTTACACCGTTTTTTGCTGGCTGTAAGGGATTGCCACAACGCAACAAATTTTCCAGATTATACTATATACAACGAAAGTTTAATGCAAATGCAAATAAAAATGTACAAAAGTTATGTTATGTTTTGTGGTATTCTCAATGACGAAATTGTTTTATTAAAATTTATAACAATTTAACAATATTTTTTATTAATTTTAAAGGCCGTAGCTTTTCCATAAAAAAACTATAATATATTAACAAAATTCAAATGAAATATACAGGCCATCAAATACATCCTAAAACAT
Organism: Odontocerum albicorne; assembly: GCA_949825065.1. Classification (NCBI taxonomy): domain Eukaryota; kingdom Metazoa; phylum Arthropoda; class Insecta; order Trichoptera; family Odontoceridae; genus Odontocerum; species Odontocerum albicorne. The sequence goes on along the minus strand of OX463859.1, from coordinate 26,792,149 downwards.
ATAATCTAAGAAGAATGTAAAGCAACGAAATTGAAAAAAAAACCATCAAAAATGGTTATATACAGATACGAGTAAAATAGAAAAAAATGTATGTCATAAGTACATTAAAAATGAAAATTACAATCGTTGTTCATACGTCAAAAAGATTGAATTTTTTTGTTATTTACTCTACAATATTTTAATGCGAAACACTGATTGAATTCCTACTATTAACAATATTTGAAAATTATTTAATTTTACTTCATCGTTTGACATTTCCGATCTTTTGATAAAAAAAAACCTGATATCCCAAAGAGATTTCATGTTTTCTATTAATTTTGCTTCGAAACTATTAATCCTCAAAGGCTTTATCAACATTTGAGTGTTACATTTTTTTTGTTGATAATTTTTGTGTAACACTGGGAATCACCCAACCTATGTTTCAAAAATAATCCCTTCCTACAATATTCTATTTGTTTGTCCCCGAATTAAAAGGTTTTTAGATTGTGAAAATAGGTTAATATTATAAATCATCATTAAAAGCTGGTATGAACTTTATCTGCAGAGCTTTGAAAAATATCGTTCAAAAAGTTGACAGAATTGATTATTATTGTTTATTGGATTTTCCAGTTCACCGTCATTATTTTTTTACGTCGTCCTTTATTGTCCATGCAGAATGACTCTGGAACTATTAAGAAATTAATTTTAGACTCGCTCCGTCATTGGTACGTTTTAAAAAGCGAAAAAACTTTTAAATTAAAGTCATGAATATTGACGTGCTTCATCCCTGATTTTTTCTTCCCCTCAATACCTTCATTTTCCTTTGATTGACTATATCTCACTTTTATTTTTACTATGTGTAGGTATACTATTCATGAATAATGTCAAGATGAATTAACATTTAAATATATTTTGTGACCACATAACTGTATTTAATTTTATCTGATTGGTTGTAAGAGATTGTCACTTGGTAATAAGCTCACCCGATAGTTTTACAATAAAGTGTTAAATAAATAAAAAAAAACAATCAATAAAATGTACAATTTACATCAAATCTCGGGTAAAATACATTTAATTACTTAATAATGTTTCGAATGTAGAGAGCAGATCTTTTAAAGGTCAGACAACACCAGAAGCCGAGATTTCAGGACTAAGTGATGGTTTGGGTTGGGGTGCAATATTGAAACTGAGTCGCTGAGAAGGGTGTGCCCCATGAAAGAATAATGATGAGAAACTGACGAGGGACTACTGAGGACGGGCACTGACAGTTTACACGAAAGGGGGTGTGTTAATACATTCATTTATATATCAGGCCGTATCCTTTTCAAAAAACACTGATCGATACGATTTTTCCCTTTAGATTCTTATGTTTTTCATTACTTATAGACTCGTAGGCCTTTATTTTTTAATTTGATGTCGAAGAGATCAAACCACAACTCATTTGAGGTATGTCAATAACGTATCTGCTGATTGATAATGAAAAGAAAAAAAATACAATTTACATGACACCGTTTATGTCAAGGGCACTCGGGATTCGAACCAACTCTTATTCAAAAGATAAAAAAATGTCTTTTACAAAAAAAATAACAGTTAAGATAGGAAGGCGGTATTAGATTGGTCACTTCGTGCAAGCATTAGATTGTGTACTTCCACGCATATGCGTGTGTTTAGAAAAACGCTTTTGTGAAGTAAACCGGAGAAAATTTATGTAGCGAAGATTCTTTCTAAACTTTTGACTTTTTTTTCTACGGCAATCTAAACTTTATAGCAAAAGGTTGATCGATGGATCTCTGTACCGAATTTAAAATGGTAAAACATCTAAATAAGGTTATTTGGAGTGTTGTACTACATGATTTGGTTTATGATGCCAACGTTTCAATAACGTTAGAGTTTTCATTTTCAGGGTGCAAGATCTGACGATTACTCCGAATAAACTGAGTTATCTGAAGGGGAAAAAAATAGTTACTGGATAGAGGTCTTAAGGATAGTAGGCCAACTGCCTTAGCCTACTTGGAGAGCATTTAATATACTATAAGTAGATATGGCTAGAAACAAAGTGAACATGCAGAGATGGGGTTTTTGGAACAAACGTATCATAAAATGTAGTAATAAATGGGATTGATATAGGATTCATAACATATATGAACTTATCCAAATATTGAAACTACATGATATTGTCAACATTTAATTGATGTAAACCATAGGTTCTCAACCTTATTTTGCCCACCGCCCACTTTGAGATTTTTTTTTTCTAAAGCCCCCCAATTTCTTTTACTTGCGAATCTGAAACAGCTATTGCCACGATTATATTTAAACGTGTAATATTATATACTATTGTCGTAGGATAGGATATGGTATGGTATGGCCCTAGCCTATTTCTGAGTTTAAAGAAGACTGTTTCAATGAGAACAATTGAAACACAAGCATACTTAATTATATTGAAAAGTATTTTTTATTAAAATTCAAAAGACATTGAATTTATAACTTATCTAATGAGAAGGTTGAATTTGATGCATTTTAAGGAGTTTGTTAATAAAATTAACCAATATTAAAGTTTACTTTAATTAGTAGGTACGTAATTAGCGTGTTTTTTTGTCTTTTTTAGACTACATTTTTTTAATCTGCCACGCCCCTCCGTGCCATCTCAACGCCCCCTAATTTTCTCTGGGTCTTCTACTGCACCCCTGAAAGTCTCAAACGCCCAAAAGGGGGCGTTATCGCCCACGTTGAGAACCTGTGATGTAAATGATAGGGCAATCTCTATTGCCTCCTAAAGGAACATGTGACATAATTAATAGTTGATGGTCCAAACACGAAAATGAATCAATGATTTATATGACACTCCTCTTTCAACTTTTTGTTTTTCTGCTTTTATTTATTGGTGATGGGTATATGGTACAACCCTCCGATTTGTCTTATACAACTGATGCAAAGAACCACACAAACGTTTAAACCTTCTAATATGTAGTACCACAAAGTTAAAGCAAAAACATTCTATAAATTATAAAATATAGCTAAAAAAATGTAAATTATTTTATTATAAATCATATAGAGAAAAAATGTAATTTGTTAAGTCCAACGCTATTTATTCGACTTTATATAACGGTATAACCCTGCCGTTTGAAGATTTTCACCTCATCATTATCAGTGGAGTGGAGCACAAACAAGAATAGAGTCTTGTTTGTCCTTCCCTGATGGCGAGGTGAAAATCTTGAAACCGATAGGGTATTATACCGCCTAGCAGTATGATAAGAATCCTGGCTGATATTCTTCCTAACGAATAAGCAATAATAACGGGCTGCCTGAGAGATGTCATATGGAGGAATAAAGATATGAGAACGGATAGCAAGGTACGCATTTACAAGACACGTGTGCGATCTATCCTCACATATGGCATCGAAGCGAGGGCGGACATTGTCAGGACAAAAAATATGCCAAGGACAACGAAAATGAGAACTTGACGTGCTTTTGCTGGGAAGACTGCGTGATCGTATACGGAACATTACAATCCGAGAGGTCTGTGAGGTCCAAGATGTGGTCAGATTAAGACGACAGCGTTGACGATACTGGTACCAACATGTAAAGATAATGAATTCCACGAGTATTCCGTACATAGCTCTGCATGGGATACCGGATGAATGGTGTTCACCCAGGAGACCTTCAAAACGATGGAAAGATAGCTGGAACTCACAGGAAGACAATCCTGCAGTAACAGACTCTTGAGTCTATAGAAAGTTTAAGAAGAAGATGAATAAGCAATCTCTAGAAGCAGATCCTCTTTGTGTAATCCATGCAAAGTGGAAATAGACAGTGTCTTTAAACCTCCACAGTGTTAATGTCTTTACTATATAATAAATAATAAACCAAAAGAAATATTATCATTCAAAGATGCAGATACCAAATTATTGTAAACAAATTCAGTTAACTGAAGTCATAAATACGAGTATAAATAACATTAAAAATCACCATAATAAATAACCCATGAAGTAAGACAATGCCCAACAAAACAGCTGGATTGGAATAGATAATCCCGAGTTCATTTATATTTCATGGATGGGTTCAAACTCGACGTTTCTGGATGAGTTGTCTTCACAATGTGCTCTGACACGTTATACAATAATGTATTATTGTTCATCGGATCACATATTAAATATGTCATAAATATTAAATACCATTGGCGCATACCATGCTAACGGATTTCGATATGTGTAGAAATAAGCTCAAGCTATGTTATATCAACCAATTCAAAAGATCTTTTTTAAATTTAATTATTAAAAATACAATGAGCTTGCTATGTTGCCTTGTTTAAACAATGCAATATAGCAGGATAAAATAATTTATTGTGTTTTTTTTTCAGTCAACTTTAAAGATTAAAGAGATAATATTTCCGCAACATATTCAATTTCACTCTATCTGACATGCTTGACTACGATCTCTTATAGAATTAAGCTCGCCTTCTTCAACTCCTTGAAAGAAGGTTCATTTTTGATTAGATAAACAGTGTGTTATTACGAATTACTGGGTGAAAGAAAAAAAAATTAGGAACTCGTGATCTAGTTAAGAATTTTTTAATGTTTAACAAACAATACTATGTTACCTTAAAAAACACTTGTAAAAAATATTAGTTTAACATTTATATTCAAAGACACGTATTTAAAAAATGAATAATTTTCACTCAATTTTCCATAACCCTTCGCATTTCTATTCCACTAATGTCTCGGGTCTTGCTGCAGTATTTCGACCCCATATTCAAGTCAAGTCATATTTTCACGTCCTCTGCAATCAACGGTAACACTATATGTACTTCTGTATTGATCCAGGAAATAAATATTTCAATTGAGCCTATATAAAATTCAGCATATGCTTTAAATCAGCTATTCCCAACAGGGGTAATACTACGCTCTGGTGGGAGGCAATCTTTCAAATTGAGGAGGCATTGAGCCATATGCAATAATAAGAGGAGCATAAGGACTCTAAAAGAGGTTATTGTGATATTTACCTTTAAAAAAATCTTAGCCAAACCGTATAGATACATCGTCTTCTTTAACCCAATATTTAGAATATGCCCAAAGTACAATGCGGCAGCGACTCGAATTTGGACAGATGTAGTTCAACACTAGCAGAGTTCAGGGGGATGCTGGCAGATTTGACTAAGGAATGAGTGTATTATTATATTCCATATGTTTAAAAAAAATATATTTGCACTGACCTGCTGACATGATGGAACTTTTCATGGGATGAACACTGCTAATTGAGATTTTAATCCTTAGTTTTTAAATATAAATTATATGTTTTGTGTTTTACATTCATTAATTTCTTGTTAGCGTTTTTTTTTTAACAAAAAATAAAATAAAATAACTTGCTTATAATCTTCATTTGTCACACAACCGTACAGAATTATTAGGGACCGGATAAATTATATTTAAAAAAAACGTTGAGGTTTACAGAATTTTTAAGGTAACGTTTAAAATTTCAAGGAGGTCATTGTGCTGTTTATTTAATATTCTCGAAATTAAAATTGATTTCCTTTGCTTGATGCAAAGAACTTTATAGATACCAAAAAAATGCTGCGTGTTAATTAATTATGGACAATCTTTGAAAACACTTGAAAATCATATGCCGACTGATCCAGTCTTGAACACAGCAGTGGCATTGTGAGCCAGATCTTAATTGATTCGTTACCTGATTGAAAAATATTAGATGTTCGTTTGTCTTCTTACTTATAATAAATATACTTTTTTACCGTTTTAAAATTACACTTTTCTTCGCTATATTTAGACTAAAATTCACTTTCAGCGTTTTTCTAGCTACGCGAGCTTTTTTAGCTTTTTTCATGAGTTAATTAATTGCGTCATCACAATCATCATTGTCAACCAGGGTCGATCCACTGCTGGAGGAAGGTGTCCCCAAGTTGACTCCAAATAGTTCGGTTTTTTGCTCGTTGATGCCGTGTGATGCTGCCATGCTTCCTGATTTCATCGATCCAGGGTACCTTCGGTCTTCTTATGGGCATCTTTATGCTTCTTGGGTACCATTGGATTATTTCGGATGTCCATCGGGAGTCTGACATACTGGCTACGTGTTCGGCCCATTGCCACTTCATTCTTTTGCACACCTTTATAACGTCTTCTACCTTTGTTATATTGCGAATCCAGGTGTTTCGTTTACGGTCTCTTTTAGTATATCCCAACATGCATCTCTCCATGCCCCTTTGTGCGGTCTAGAGCTTTTGTGTGTTCTTCACTGTAAGCGTCCATGTCTCGCAGCCATACGTAAGTACTGGAAGAATGCACTGGTTGTAAACCCTTCGCTTCAAGGATATTGGGAGATTACTTTTGAAGATGTTGTTCAAACGTCCAAATGAGCTCCACGCTAGTTTTATCCTTCGTGCTATTTCCTCCGATATGCCACCTACAAATGAAATAAGTTGGCCCAGATACACATATTCCTGGACAAGTTCTAGCGGCTTTCCATCTACATTTATTGGTTTTGGGGTAGCAAAGCCGTTCATCATATATAAGGTTTTTGAAATATTCATTTTTAAACCAACTCCTTTGCTGACCTCTGCCAATTCTTACAGTTAGTGCTGAAGATCATTCGGGTTTTGTGAGAATATAACGATATCGTCTGCAAAATTAATTGCGTAAAGCGTGGGATATCTGTACTTGTATTTTATAATTACTATGTAACTAAATATTCGATCGAAGTGTCAAATTTAGCACTAAATTAAATGTTAGCAAGTGTTTTTCTTTTTATATTTTCCATTGTAGTTATTTGAAATGAAAATAAGAGAGTAAAAAGCTTTTTGTTTGATTTTTATTTTTATTTCGTATCAAAGGCAGGTAGTTGTTCTTTGAAAATGTAAATTAGAGAAATTTGAGATAGCTACTTGCGTATTTTTATTTATATATATATATTAAAACGAACTTTATAGAATTCCTTGGCTGAAAATACAGAAAAATATGAGGAATACTGATGACATTAATATTAACTTCCCGAGAGTCATTATTTTATACACGTTCTCCCCTGATGTCAGATTGTATAATTTAATATTATTTTTTTCTTTCTTTTTGAAGGATGCCATTGATCATCTTTGACACAAAAGTAATAATATCCAAGTAAATTTTCTTAAATTACGTATTTCATCACTATTAAAAAAATGGTAGTATATTTGAAGTCACCCAGAATTCGTGGAATTTGGTGAAAATTATATGTTTATTATGTTCAAATATTTCGAAAAATAATAATGAGCTGCCAATTAGGAGGGGTTCTGCCAGAAACACCTTTGACAATATTGACTAACGTTAAATAGTTATTTTTATTCTTGTTTTAATTTTAATTCATTTAAAATAAACCATGCAGGTATATAGTTCTTTATAAAATTAATAATTATTAATGAGCATAAACAGATTCTTTATGTTTAATCTATGGCAACAAGTGGCAAAATTTGGATAAAATGTAATCCAACATTATTGTTTAACAAAACTGATTGATAATTAAGGGATGTTAGCAAAACTTTCGGAGGTGTTGGATAAGCGCAAGGATAAATTTAAGAAGAGATTTGTATTCCATAGATACGGTCACGGTACCAGCTCATTTGAAGTAAAATTTCTGTTATTAAGAAGCGAGGTGAAAAAGCTCTGGAACGCTTTCGTAGTCCGATTTTAATCCTTAAATAAAGAGGGGCTGATCTGGAGTCTCGGGTAAAAGCGATATCATTATTATTCACCGTGATACAGGTAACTGATAAAAAGAGGTTGACCATTACCTCAAAACGTCAACTATGCGAATTGAAAGAACGTCAAATCATCACATCTTCTGCCAAATCCAGAATAACAACTCGTGAGACAAAATTTAAATATAATTGAGATCTCTGTATAATATAATAATCTCTGTATATTACTGTATAATATAATAATCTCTGTATAATATAATAATCTCTGTATATTACTGTATAATATAATAATCTCTGTATATTACTGTATAATATAATAATCCCTGTGTATTACTGTATAATATAATAATCTCTGTATATTGCTGTATAATACTAATGATTATTTAGGAAAAAGAAGCGAAAAATGAACAGCTGGTGTTGTCCTTAAAAATATTCAAGACATTATAATTGGTAAAAATATTATCTCGAAAGTAAAGGTTATTGATTCAAGTCAGGTGTTTCATTGAGTCAAAGTGATATGAACAAGGTTTAAGAACCTCAAATTCAAACGAGCGAAAGTACTGTGATTGATACTGGTGATTTACGAGTTCCGTGCCTGTTCCAGTGGTTCTCAAATCCGAAAACTCGTTTTATGGAATCGAGGATTATGTTTTCTAAGTATCACGCTCTGTAATATATCTGCAACGATAGTTCGGATATGTTGAAGGGTATCATATGGATTAATGAAAAAACTTATGTGCCATGTCGTAATAATAACATAAATAAATAATTTCTTGAACGACGATGCAATCTTAAAATAACACAAATATTAAACTGAAGCAAATTTTCAGTGTCTGTTCTTTAACCCTCCGATCGGTGACAGTCCTGACGGCGTTAAAAAAGTGACAAGGTCCCTAGGGACCGTCAAAAAATTGTATGGTATTATCATCATGCAGGTGTGTCTTGATGGTTTTGTATGTTAGCTTATGGTTGTATAAAGTGCCTTAATGTATATAGAAGGATAACATATAGTATAAGTATAAAGGCAAAAAAAGAAGTTTTTTTTGGTAATTCAGGTTTTAGGTTAAAACACGAACGAGTGATCTTACCGCTTCGAAACCGGTTTTAATCGCTTCAGCATGTTTTTTTTTAATCACATTTCTAAAACATACAAGGAGAAAGTTGTGAGCAAACAAAAATCAAAAACGTCCCCAGGGACCTTGTCACTAATCGGAGGGTTAAACTGCGTATACTTGACTGAAAAACTTGTCTAATGAAAAAAATATTATGGCTATGAAAGTAAGGAAGTTTTTTATTATTATACAAATATGTACTTACACGATGGTGTATACCTTGCAGTTATAAAGCATTTCACAAAATGTTGCAGAAACTTAATTTTCTTGGTCGAGTGGTTGAAGCTCAAATATAGTATGTACAAACTTAGTGTACTCTCGTATCCTTCTCCATTAGGATAAAGTCACTTTGCCAGCAAGTTTCATACATGTAGTCACAAAAAACTTTTGTTCTGAATTAAGTTATATCTTAACATCACGAAAGTGTCTTGTCCGAAGTTTATGAGGAATATCTAAAAGCATACATTTGAAATATGAGACGAATTTTGAAATTCCCTTTTCAACTGCACTTTGTGAAAATAATTAAAAACCAGAAGGCTTCATGCCAACCGTAGTGTTTTTAAAGTCCCGAGATTTTATGAACCCTTATTTTAAGGACTGTTTATTGTAGAATTTTCAAAAACCCGATTGACGTTTGTCGGCTGATACAGCGTGATTGTTGCATATTACATTAAATTGTCTATTAAATTTTTTTCCTGTCACTTTAATCTTTTCAAATCGACAAATATTTCAAACATTCCTTAGATTTGTTGCTTAACACAACACTCTGATCCACGCGCCCTTTACTACCAAAAAATCACTTTGCGTGTCCCACACTTTCGTTTCAATTATTCTCCTCATTCTTGCAATCAAAATTCTTGCAAATAGTTCACCTAATACCTTAATAAATTTATAGCTCTGTAGTTATTGGTCTCTATTCTAGAGCCCTTACCCTTATACGTACAATGGTACAATAGTTCCCTTTCTCCAGTCAGACGAGGTGTATCCAGTGGTCCAACATTTATAAAAAAATATATGCATCCATTCAATAATTTCATTCCATCCATATCCAATACACTGAGAAGCTATACTATCATAACCGACAGAATTTAATTTTATATATCTTTGAAAGCAGTTTTTACCTCATCTTTGGCATATCTCTTTGGTCTTTATAGCAGTCACTTGAACCTTCTCTAAAGGTATAACCGTTTCCCCAAAAAAGGGTTAAACAAGATTTCAGTTAATATATTTCAAAAATTTCATAAAAATATTTACTTACAATTTTTTATCAAACTACTTAAAAACTTTATTAAAAATTTAACATTATTTATTCGATTTTGGAGTAAAAGCTTAATAAATTTACACAATTTGTCCTTGTAAAAAGCGTTATTCATAATTGTTTGAGTCGTCTGCCCAGATTCAATTAAGTTTTTAATTAGACAAGCTTTTGATAAAAAGAAAAAGGAAGCTCTTATTAAAAATGACTTTGCCATTGATTTAAAATATTTTTTTAAGTGGTTTTTTAATTGAATCATACTAAAAATAACTGAAATGAATTTTATTGGCCGTGAATTACGATGTCGAAAAAATCGAAGAAATTCGGGTTAAATTTTTAATTCGCATCACGGAAACACTGTATTTTTCATTTCAATTTACGAGATACTTACTCGTATTTCATAGAACGTTTAACTTAAAATTAGTTCAAATATATTTTTAAATGATTTTTTTTCTCATTTATTCTACGATACATAAAAAATATATTAAAGTAGAATAATATATAAAATCGTTGTAAGATCAACAATCTTGTGTAGAGCTGAGCATTGAGCTATTCTGCCTACATAAGCCAAAACGCAGCTAATAACAAAAGTTAAGTTTTGAGAAAACTGTACTTTCACGTTTTTCATTGCTGCTTAAAAATGCCATGATTCATAAACAAAAAAGCAGCAAACGCATAGGCACTTGCTGTCTTTTTGTTTGTGAATCACACTTTACTGCTTTTTGCTTAGAAAAACCTAGCATTTTGTAAAATTAAAGAAGACATTATGTCAATTTTTGTATTGAAATAAATGGTTTTCTGTATTTTTTTCATGAATTATGGTTCAAAATTTGATGTGGGATATGGCCTCATACTTAGTTAAATTTCTGATTTTTTTTCCCGTTAGCTGCGTTTTTGCTTATGAGGGCAGTATTACTGAACCCCAATAATAGAGAACCATGTTACTAAAATGTTGTAATTTATTTTTAACAAACACTGTTTATTCCACTTTTTTGTGACGGTATAACCCTACCGGTTTCAAGGCTTTCACCTCATCTTCAGGGGAGCGCAAACAAGACTAAATGCTGTTCGAACTGGTACCGATATAGACACTTCAACGGTTGGAGGCGGTGGGGTGAGGAAGGCTAGGGATAGTTTCGGCCAAGAGCGGGGAGATTTTGGGGAAATAACTGTTCAACAGATGCTCCGATCGGTATACTGACTTAGAAATTTCTAGGGCCTCTTATCTGTCCAATTTATTTCCGTTGCCGCTAATATGTAAGAATTTGGCGTCATCGATAGAAAAAGTATGATTCTCACGGTGACAATGATTAGCCATTTCAGAATAAATTAGAGGATTTGTTAAGGAAGATTGGTGTTCACGAAATCTCTTTTCAAAAGATCTTCCTGTCTTTCCTATATAGAAATTATCACAGTCAGCACATAAAAGTTTATGCACACCACTGTTGCTAAGTATTCCATTTTTGCCTTTCCCATTAAATAAGAGTTTCCGGAGATTAAAGTTAGTGTAAAAAGCTGGCTTTACGTGACTTGGAATATTTTTGGTTATTTCATTTGATATATTTTTTTTAACCTCCACAACGTTAATGCCATGCTGTTAATGCCATAACCTCCACAACGTTAATGCCATGCTGTTAATGCCATAACCTCCACAACGTTAATGCCTTAACTATGAACAACTTACTAAAATGTGCTTGCTGTGAGGGATTCAGGAGTGAGCCTAAAAGAAAATAAAGAATGAGTACTTGAGTGGTAGTCTGAAAGAAACTCCGATCTCGCACAAATTAAGAAAGGCATGACTTCGGTGGTTTGGATACGTACAAAGGAAACCAGCTGATTATGCGGGAAACCACACATTGGGAATGGAAATCCCAGGAATTAGAAAAGAGGTCATCCAAATAAGCAATGGATAACATCTACCAAGGCATAAATGATCTGAACCAAATGTAGAAGATGACCTTAGAAATAGCATGACTGAGAAAGAGTTCCCACGCAGATACCAAATAAATAGAAAAATAACAGAATAATTTTGATTCTACGAAAAACAAAAAAAATGACCTTGTTGAATGATTTTTTTATATCGATACCTTCCACAGCTCAGTGGATAAATTGAGGACTGAACTATTCAATAAATTTATAAGTATAACTGATTGATGGAAGCATGAGTAATATTGTACGTGTTGATATTATACTTTATTTAAACTTTATAGTTAGATTTTTTGTAATATACCGTAAATGGCTTAAACTTGAGTCACATGTAAAACAAAAAAAAAAAAGTTGTAGGAATTATTGTTATCTGAGTTTTCCTTCGAAGCGTCCAGAAAAAGTGTTAATGAGGCCTCAAGTGAAAATCACTCTGATTAATTGTTCTTTTTTATTTGGGCTTTCATGAAAAACTAATTTTCTACCCTTAACTCCAAGACAGTCATCATATCAACAAAGCTTTAAAAGTCATTTGCGTGCAAAATAAATTAAAATAATTTGTTAACTTACAAATAAACTTAAGAATTTTGTTAATAATAGGTTAGTCAAAACGTTTTGAAAGCGACATCTATGGAGCAGTAGGAAAACCAAAATTTTTACGCCATTTTAATATTTCATCTTTCATAAGAACGTACTCAAAATTTCATTTCGATCTGTCAATTTATTCTTTGTTTACAAGCCATTTGAAGTTGACGTGTCAGTGTATTTTTTAACGATGGAAAAATCCGAATATCGTGCAGTGATTAAATTTTTTGTTTTGGAAGGTTTATCGGCTACTGAGATCCATGCAAAGATGGTAAAAGTATTAAAGGAGTCTTCTCCTTCATTTCCAACCGTTCAACGATGGGTTTTGGTGTTGAAGCGTGGCCGTACAAGCGTTGAAGACGATCCACGCTCAGGACGTTCAAAAAGTGCATCAACTCCAGAAATCATAGCGAAAATACAGAATATGGTTTTGAAAGATCATCGATCGACTGTGGATGTAATAGCTGACACCATAGGCATCTCACATGGAAAAACATGGCATATTTTGGCTGAAGTTTTGGTTTTCAAAAAACTGTGTGCACAATGGGTGCCGCATTTGCTAACAATGCAACAAAAACACGTTCGAATGCGACTTTCTGAGCAACATTTGGAGCAATTTCGATTTTCTGCGTCGATTCATCACTATGAATGAGACTGGGTCTACCACCATGATCCTGAATCAAAACAAGAGGCTAAGGAGTGGTGTGAACCAGGCACTTTGGCTCCGAAGCGAGTTCGTGTCCAGAAATTGGCCAAGAAGGTGTTAGCGTCAGTTTTTTGGGATGCAAAAGGAATTTTATTGATAGATTATCTCCAAACTGATAAGACAATCAACTCTGATTATTATTGTGACCTTTTGGACCAGTTGGATGAAAAAAATTGTGAAAAAAGACCCGGTTTGCAGAAGAAAAAAATATTTTTTCATCAAGACAATGCACCTGCTCACACAGCTCAAAAAACCATCGCGAAAATCAGTGAATTGGGGTACGAATTGTTTCAGCATCCCCCTATTTGGCAGATTTAGCTCCCTCTGACTTCTGGCTGTTCTCACACCTCAAAAAATTCCTTCGTGGAAAGCATTTTTCATCAAACGAAGAGGTGATAGCCATCGTAGAGGAGTATTTTGCAGGCCTTCCAGAAAGTCACATCCGTGATGGGACAACAAAGTTGGAAGATCGTTGAACCAAGTGTATTGATCTTATGGGAGACTATACTGAGCAATAAAAGTGATTTCCCCCCAAAAAAAATGTATTTTCATTTCCGCTTTCAAAACTTTTTCACTAACCTAGTATATTCGTACTACGGTAACCACGTATTTTTTTTGTTTAAATTAAAAAAATTGTAACCTTCGAAAATTCATTACACTTACTTTCTGCATATGCCTCGTATATTTATTTATTTTTTCAAAACAGGCTTAGCCCAATTACTTTGAAAAATACAAAACATTAAAAAAGAAGAAAAATTATTGTACATAGAAAATAAACTAAAAAATTATATAAAATTAAAAAAAATGCATATGCATACATACGAGTATATACACACAAACATATGATACACATATATTCACAGTCACTTAAGTGTGTTGATGAGTGCTTTCTAACGTGCTCAATCTAAGAAGAAAATTTACTTTTGCTTTTGGTAATGTAATATGAAATATGTCAATATCCGAAGCAGTCCCGTTCAGAAGAGTTAAGGGCCTTCCAACAGGCATAGCGGCTGGAAGGCCCGTTCTTGCGTATGTTATTGAGAACAGTTCTTGCCGGCGCAGTCTAGTGTAATTGTTAGGAACATTTAACGCTAATCTTTGTAGTTATGCTGGACAGCTCCCAACTCCTCGAACGAGTTTGACAACGTATACCAGGAGACGCAGATCTCTTCTTACGCTCAAGGAGTTATACCCGAGCATGCTCAGCAGAAACTGAGTAGGATAAAGCCATGGATAGACACCGAACTGTCTTATATAGAGATATCGTAGATATTTTTTTTGTACTTTCTCCACCATGAGCGAGTTCTGCGCCCCCACCGGGCTCCAAATGCAAGCATTGCTTTCTAGTTTGCTACGGATCAATGAATTAAACAACGTTTTGAGCACCAATTGGTTTTCAAACGACTTATGAAACTTATGAAACTATATGAAACAACTACACTGGACAATCTTAAATACTTCAACACTCAGTAAAAACATTTACACTATATTTTCATATTTCTACACGTAATGAAATTCCAAACTACCAAACACATAATAACATGCCCAACATAATTTCAATAACCGCACTTGAATCATTTTAACAACTTTTATTACACACTTTACGTAATGAAAATAAGAATGATTTCTACAGGCGCTGTGCTTCAGAAACAAAACTTCGTAGCTAAAATAAAAGTTATTTTTAAACAAGAAAAGGTAAATTTTTCGACAACTTAAAATATCGTTTTCACACGGAGACAACAAAGCTCTTTGACTTTCTCTTATCTTGAACTATTTATCTAGAGATTGAAAAAGCACGTCTACCACCTTTTTTCTCCGAAACTCTTGACTATTTTTGATCGAGTTTAGCTATACACTTAACTGAAGCGATCCATCAAGATAGTTCGGCTTGATTAGTTTAGGAGCAGGTCAAACTGGGTGAAGTTTGCTTAGAGAGGTAACATTTTATTATCTGGGGTACCCAAGAAAAGGTAAACTGTTTTATAAACCTCGTTTGCGGAGGCTTTTCTCACTGCGAAACAATAATATTGAGAGAGGGTGTCTTTTGATGGTATAACTATGTAACAGGCAGTAGAATTGATTAGGGTAAATTAAGAGGGTCGTTTGAGGTTTCTTGATGAGAGTTTTAATAAGTGGGAATGATATATATTGAGCAATAAACGAAAATTACGCTATTTCGCTGAAAGTTAATGAAACAGTTGGTAAATTGAGTGTTCCTAGCAATACTGTATGTACGAGTAATTTTTATTCTATATTATTTTTTATGGCAGTTTTCAATAATTCATTTTGATCTCAACAACATACCCACTTCGATATTGATGAGCAGTTGAAGAAGGTGGCCGAGAGGCAAAATAAAGAGAAACTATTGTTTTGTCCTCATTAATTAAACATGCGATTTTTAAAACGTTTAAAGTAGACACGTAATAGATTCAAAGGAATAATTTATGATAAAAAAATGAAAAACAACGCATTTGGGCTGAGCTCTGTGGCCTTGTTGCTTAGACGCTTGTCTGTCAGCCCGAAGGTTACGGGTTTGATTCCCGCTGGAAACCAGATTTTTTTAAAAGGATTCTACTCTTATTTTTGCTTAAGGCCTCTTTAACATATTTCTGGTTCGTTGGAAGATATTGCCTCAAGACAAATTATGCCAAGTTGTGCAGTATACAATGAAAATGTAAAAATATACGAGTACAATACAATACCGAGTTACCTCAAGACAGAATTAGGCTGTAAGACCTCGTGTAGGCTAAAGGCCAATACTTCTAAGCGCTTGTAGGTATTAAATGTCTATACAATGGTGCTTATTGAAATTTGCATAAGGCCGGATGAATACGAGTATAAGATAACAATGTTGATATAATAATTTCCTCACCCCGAAGTTTTCTGTGTTTATTCGCCACAGTTCCCAAAAAAAAAATAATCCTAATCTGTATTTTATATTGAGGTCCTAACCATATTTCTGATTGAAAAATATATTCAACGAAAATATAGCAAATACGAAAAAATCTAAAGTATTACAATAAATTGGTTTATCTACACAATTACACCAACTCGGTTTACTTAAGCTCTTAATAAGCGTGCTTAAAAAAAGTTTATAAATTAAGCTAATTCAGCGTTAAATACCGACTCGAGTTTATTTGGTAAACTACTTTATATAGAATAACATCGTATAAATATAATTATGGTAAAGTGGTAACTGATTGAATGCTCACCATCCCAAGAACATATTTGGTCCAAAAGCAATATGCCTATTTGGCTTCCGTGATATACAATGGGGTGCCGAATTCAATAAAGGCAAAAGGGGGCAAAAAAATTAAACAGCCGATTGAAACTAGGTTGTAAGTGCAACAAGAATTAAAATATTTGGGCTTGCAGGAGTAATGACTTGTAGGAAAAGTTTGTGTGAGGGCGGTGTGTTTTTGATGATTATGTGCGACACATTATGGGATGAGTTTTTTGGTCTGACTGGATTAATGAAGTGTGAGGGGCTTGATTCGCGTGATATATATAGTACATAAGTAATTTAATGTCACTTTTTATTGAATTAATGAGATTATGTAACGAGGTATTTAATAATTAAAACATCGGACAAATATATCAATTTGTTTTTCCATGTAATACGTTCTCAGTAAGATACAGGCAAAATACAAATTTACTGGCGACACGATGAATGAAAGGCCACTAACTAGATCCACTAAGATTATGTCCATATAAAATTACCAGTTGTTTTTTTTCATTAATTATGTATTTAGAAGATTTCTTGTCATTAATGTAAATAAATAAAAAATAAAATAATACATTCGTTATGTAGACTTCAACATATGCGAAATTATAATTCACACATGTTAAAGAGAACATTGTCTTCGATTTCAATATTGTCCTCAGTTTCAATATTGTCTTCGATTTCAATATTGTTCTCGGTTTCAATATTGTCTTCGGTTTCAATACAACCTACGGGTTTTGAACAACCACAAGCCAGTCTTAGTTCATCATTTCTCATATTATTTCACATATACACTACAATATACGTAACACTCGGAATTACAAATAAGATATCTTTAAAGGTTTCTTTGTAGATCATCTTCCCTTGGAAAATTTTCTGCTGTTTTCTTAACAAATATGTTCTTATGAATATGCTGAAAAGTACCTTTTCTAAGCCACGACTATTACATCCTTACACTCAACTTATATATATTAATTTTGTAATATATTTTAATCTATTAATAAAAAACGACGCTATATAAATTGTCTTTTTACTATTTTAATTATCATAATAATTCTACGGCTAGCGGACTCATATTTTTACCAGATGAACTGTTAACAGATGAACTGTTACCAGATAAACTGTTACCAGATGAACTGTTACAAAATGAACTGTTACCAGAAGAACTGTTACCAGATGCATTGTTACCAGATGAGCTGTTACCGGATGAGCTGTTACCAGGTGAACCTATACCAATATTTCAAATTGGTAATTTGGACACGGTTAAAGACTTGGACATTGGAGAACATAGTCTTTGGCCACATTCCTCAAGCCTTCCGGCCGAAAAGCACTTGCATAGGCACGGATCTCGCGGTTTATTATCGCTCGTGTTGATAAAACTACCCCACAGGCAAACAGGCTACAGCACTCTCGCACGTCTACCGTATTGTACCATAGGAAATCGAACCCAAATGGAAGTCAAGTGTCTTACCAAGTATACCACGGAGGTAATCAACAAAGTATATAAAAATGAATAATACTCGTATTACAAAATACTGAAACAAAATTTCAGTTTGAATTTCAATGTAAAGTGTTTAAAAGTAAACAATTTTTAATTCTATCGATTTTCCAAATAAGAATTGATAAACGAGCGATCGCAAAAAAGCCAAATAAAACAACCCTTAATTGACATTAGCAAAGCCAAATTTAGGATTGGTTCCGGTGTGAGAAAGGGGGATGTTATTGATAGACAGAACAAAGGGAAACAGGAATCCTTTACGTAATTTATTTTCTGCCCAGGCGAACTCCATTGATGTCAAGTCATCAGATTAATCTAGTCGCCTGATAAAGGGTTAAAAACAAATTTTGATAAGGTTTATCTTTCGAAATTTTATTTCTCACTTTTACAAAGTAGTTTAATTTGTTTTTTTTTTAATGAAAAGAAATCTGCATTTATTTGCAGTGTTAGCGGTTCAACTTTAAAAAAATACTTATTAAAATCCAATATTTTTTTTATATACTCGATAACCTAATTGGTAAGACTCCTGTCTTTCGAATTTTCTGTTTGTTTGGTTGGTAGTTTTTACGTAGGAATAAGCCCGCCACGTATTCAACATGAACTGCATTCAACACGTACTGTATTTAACATAAATATAACATGCTTGAATCACTTTTCGGATGTGGTGAAGTATACCGTATAAATGAATGAAAATAACAGATTATTAGACACCAATAACTCTAAGCCTGCAATCCATCACGCCGCCTCCCTTTTGGGGTTAAAAGAGTGGATAAATCTCCACACATTCCTTTTCACACTATCAGGCTTTGGTTCATCTATACTTATGCATCACGTCATATATATATATTATATAAAGTTAATACACTCTTCTCTTTTTTATACTATTAACCTTTCCCTCAGTCGCAATGTCTTCCACTCTTCCATTTCATTCTTCCCTAGTCATTATCCTT
Source organism: Odontocerum albicorne (assembly GCA_949825065.1). NCBI lineage: Eukaryota > Metazoa > Arthropoda > Insecta > Trichoptera > Odontoceridae > Odontocerum > Odontocerum albicorne. The sequence continues at coordinate 26,773,243 of OX463859.1, read as the reverse complement.
GCACGCCATTTATTCCGTGCCCATACATGCAAATTTGTATTTTGAACTTTTAAGAAATCGTTGTCTTAATATGTCCAAACCATTTTAATATCACTTTTTCTTTCTACGTGAAACATATTTATTATTTATTTATTTATTTATTATTACACATGACAAGAAATATACATAATTTTCGAAAAAAAAACAGGTAATTTAATTTGGACATACATTATTTTAATGGATCTGGACTTGTCGCCTTTCATTTGTCGTATCCCCAGTAAACTAGGCTTTTGCCTGTATCTCACTGAGGATATTTAGCATGAAAAAATAATCGATACTTCTTCTACCGATTTTTGACTACATAAAAACAAAACCCCGTTGCACGTTCTCATCAACCTGACAAACAGTGACACTCAATTACAACTGGAAACATCATGCGGAATCAAATTGTTCACACATCATCACTCCAGAAAGACCAAACTGGTTCATCCCACAATATACACACAATCATAAGAACAAAAACAAAAACAAAAGTAAAACCAAAAATTAACCCAAAATTAATCATAAATTAAACCAAAAATATTCATCCCATAATATACCGCACACAATCATACGAATAAAAATTAACACAAATACAAAACAACAAGAAGAAACCCACACTCAAGAGCCCACACAAATCTTTTCCACGCGTCATTCATCCTGAAAGCCCAAGTACTCAAAACCCTGTCGCAATAACAACCACGCTCCGATCGACTGTCTAAATGGTTTTCCTTCCTTTATCTTTATTGAAATCGGCACGCCATTGTATGTGATGGGAGCCAAATAAGCATATTGCCTTTGGGCAAAAGAGGTTTTAACTCTAGGGGTGGTATGGCATGAACAAACAGCTATCCAAAATTCAGTTATTGTTTTCTTAATACATACGAGTATATTCAAACCATCACGCCGTTTCTCAGCTTTTCCTAGTAGGTAGATATAACAGAGTGCCAGAATTTCCTATCTTAATACATATATTTCGTTTCTTCTGCATTCATACATATACGCATACGGCTCCTATGATATATTGGATCACTCTTTCAAAAAATCATTCATTTGATTAAATCTTACTTTCCTTGATTTTATTCTAAGTCGCCTTCTATGTGCATATTTTTATTTAAAGTCAGTATTTATTAACTAACTTCACCTGTCACAACCATTTCAAAATGATCTTATTTTACATAACAGCCTTAAGTTCACATTCATCCCTAATCACTGCATTCCATATTTGCCATACATTGTCATCCTATGTATTCTAAGTAAACGCGTTTCTACATAATTTATACCACTTGTTCCAGTTTTATTTCACGCCCACGTTTCACCTCTTTACATTAAATTGGTACTAAAATACTGTTGGAGAGTTTCGTCTTGACAGATTTTAATACTGTCCGATTCGAGTATACTAGCTATTCGATCTTCCTCGTAAATCTTCCATCATCCAAGAAACTACTACTTAAATAGCAAAATTCTTCAACTTGTTAAATCTTTCATTTCTATATTATTTATAGTTAAGGCATTAACATTGTGGGGGTTTAAATACACTGAAATTTATATTATCAAACATTTTTATTCCACTTTTTGTAAGGGTATAACCCTACCGGTTTCAAGGCTTTCACCTCATCATAAGGGGGTTAAAGGCTTTCCCCTCATCATCAGTGTATTATTTGTGCTCCTCTGATGATGAAAGTATTGAAACCGGTAGGGTTATACCGTTTCAAAAAGTGGAATAAACAGTGTTTGATAAAACAAATTACAATGTCTTTCATTTATCATTCATGTATTACATTTACTTTTCCTTTCACACGTTTCAATTACCATAGCTTTAGACTTTCTCTTTTTATATCCCTCATATATTTACTTTTAAGACTTTTTAGCGCTCCATTGATTGACTTTATATCGTAATACGCCATCTGATATCTCTCGTAACTTTTACATCATTCGTGAAAAGATACTAAATTGATAGCAAAATTCTTTATCTTGTTTTAATCTCTCATTACACAACTCGTCTACCACATTTACTTTGTTATACCAGATTTTCTTCGCAAATCACGCATTTCCATCAAAAACGTCACCCATTTAATTCTTAAAGATTCTGGAATGATTATTGTAATTATTATTCCAGAACATTAAACGAAAATGGTTATCAAAAATTACAGCAGATTCTAATGATATCGATAATATCGGGCATTAACTAAAGATTACCCACCCAGACTGCCGTTATAAGAACTGAGAAGATAATAACCAAGGTTCAAGGAGTAAATATAAAACTTTCCGAGAAGACAATTCTATCCAGTTTTTACGCCAAAACCATAAAACTGAACAATAAATGAGCTGACTCATGTATTTATTATTTATTTTATTAATGTCTTGGAAATTTCATTTCATTTATGGGGTGTTAAACTTCGAGATAATTCAAAAAAATAAATTCAACGTTTGTATATGAATTTTAATTAGTTATTTGACACATTTTTTTTGTATAAAGTATGAGCTGAATTACCTGAGCTTAAATGCAAGACGTTAACTTTTCAAACTCCATTTTTTTAATTTATTTTTTTGCATTTCAGATTTCCCTAATTCGTACAAGGACTAAACATAACAAGTACAAAGAAAAAAAAACATTTCTTAATTTTAAGACGTATTTGATAAACATAAAAGTTAAAATGTGTATATTATTATATATGTACTCGTACATTATATATGTACATTAAAACATTATGACGAAATATAAGAAATTAAATAATACAAAAAATTTCATTATATCAAATATTACACTTAATTTAAGATATTTTCGTATTGTTTTGTATAATGTAATATTATATTACACTTTCATTGCAGAAAGTAGAACCTGATTTATTCCCATTTGCTAATCTAACACACCGATCAATAAGTCCCGGGACTAACTACTAAAACAACATTTGTTTGCCAAAATTCTTCTTTATTCATCAACATAGTCTCCTTCAAGAGCGATACATTCATTCCAACGTTTTCCTAATTTTTCTACGCTAGCCATGTACGAGTAGAACGATTTATCATAAGTTTCAAAATAGGCGTTAGTTTCGGCGATAACTTCTTCATTGGAGCCAAATCTCTTTCCCTGGAGCAACTTTTTGAGGTCTGCGAACAGCCAATAGTTGCTGGGAGCCAAATCTGGAGAATACGGTGGGTGCGGAAGCAATTCGAAGTTCAACTCATGTGATTTGGCCATCGTTACCATCGACTTGTGACACGATGCATTGTCCTGATGAAAGAGAACTTTTTTCTTCTTCATATGGGGCCGTTTTTTAAAATTTCTGCAATCAAACGCACCAATAACGCTGAAAATAGCAAAATTAGCGTCACTAAAACCACTGTAACATAAAAGTTTGACACGTAACTTCTAAAGATTGTTACTAATTGAGAATGTTATGGATTTATTATTAGAGGTGCCATATGTTGGTAAGTCACGAGACTTATTGGTCGATGTGTTATGTTGCACCTTCATTATACGTTCAAAGCATTATATTTAAACATGTGAAGTAGAAATTGAGTACAATAAAGCCATAGGGGGTGGACTCTAAACTTATTCATATTGAGATATCGTAGATATTTTTTTGTACCTTCTCTAATATAAGGGAATTGGTCTCCCATGCGGGCTCCAAATGCTAGTACTGATTTCTAGTTTTGCTACAAACTAATGAACTAAAGAGTTTTTGAAAAATGTTTAGTTTTACCACCTTAGAAATTCTCACCATACAACCAAGACCTGTTAAATATGAGGACCAGATGCACTGTGGAATAAGATGCGGGGGCTAAGGTGGTACCATAATGAGTAGCTAGATTTGCAGATGTTGAAATGTTTTAGTAAACAAATACATTGTACGATTTACTATTCACTCTTTTTGTCTTCTAGTATTATTTCAATGTCTCATTTCGCGCTAATATCAAATTATAATTGATTTCAACATTTAAAATTTGTTCATCTCACGAGTACTCTTATTTCTCATTTTTCAAGCTTAATTTCAACATCTTAATATTCATAGTCAGTTCATTTGATTAAAAAGTTGATAAGAGTAACCATAAATACATTTATTTATTTTAAATAAAAAGAAAAAAACAAACTTGTCGAACATACGACAAAGAAATGTGGCAAAATTTAAGAATCTAGTTCAATTTATTTCCACGTACATATTTTTTCCATCGCGTGATATTCGTGTATAAGTCAGTCGTGTATAAGCCATGACTGGTCCGTATGTCACATACATACATATAATATTTTAGGGCAAGCCCTGGTCTCTTCTCAAAAATCATGCATAATCCTGACATATTTACTATTTGTGAGGCATGCTATAAATATTCATTAAGCAAAATTAACCACAGAAATCAAACAGGACAGCTTCAAGGAATCCACAGTCAAAGAAAGTGTGGAGGAATAATTAATTTATTTTTCATAATGAATAAATTACCTGTAACCTATTTAGTAAGACACTTATTTTTTTTACCCAGAGATAAAGATTTCGATTACGGTATAAATTTAATTCATCTTGAAATTCTTTCAGTTTGGTTGGAAGATATTGCTTTTTAGTAATAATTAGTAAAATTGTATTGTATCGAACGTCTTCGAATTAATCGAAACAGCTCACCATCGTAACATCATGAATTAAGATAAAAGTATGTTTTGAAATATTGAAAACGTCGCAGTATTAATTCGGTCCACCGCAATTTCGCCTTTACAACTATATTTTCTATACGTTTACAGTTGAAGCGTTGCAGGACCGAACTATTTGTGACATTATCACTCCAGTGGATCTGAAAAACTCGGCAGAGAAAACGCTTGTGGAATATTTCAAGGCTTTGAATGTGTCTTCTATATGAAGCCCAAGTTTCAAACCCATAGAGAAGTGTGAATTTGAATGTGTCTTCTTTAGGAAACCCAAGTCTCTGACCCATAGAACTTTTATTGTAAACAATATATAACCTGGCGAGTTTTTTTGCCATGTGGCAATTTCTTCCAACTAACTAAAAATATCTCAAACAAGTTATCGAGGGAAAACCGGATAGTTTTCCTTATTGAATAATGGTTTCCAATTGGAATCGATCGCGCAATCTGTAGGGTGATAGACAGATTTCATACCAATTAGACCATAAAACTCGTGTCTCTTTAAAAAAAAATTAAACAATATTTCAAAATGTTATACACAAATGGGCTTTTTTCTATTTATTACCACTAATGTCCATATGTTCTCTACTTATTACCACTAAGGTCCATATGTTTTCGATTAAAATAAGTAAGAGCGTATATCGAGAGATCTAAAGATGGCGTTAAATTTTTGCAGGCCTTTTTCTTTATTTTCAAAGAAACTTGATAACCGCGCAATATTCAATTTTTATTTTATCAGAATATTATAGAACAACACGTCTTATATCCGCTCTAGTTGATTAGAGGCTTTTAATTGTTACATCGACTGACCATGCGATGGGTGTGGCTGATGTTTTATTTGTTCATACACGGTCTAGCTTGTTTAAGCCAGAAAAAAATTGTAACATACCTTAGTAAAAATATTTTGCTGGAAATAAACGTCTTTGACAAAAAACGAACAAATTTCTCAGGCGGTTCTGTTATAACGCGTAGCCAAGTAAAAAGAAATATTGCAGAGAAATTTATGACTAGCAATAATATTGATAAACCACATGAAAAAACAAATACGGTGTATCGTACTACATTTCACTGCAAAAGTTGGCCAGTTATTTTAAAGAACTTTCATACAGAAAGGATTTGTTAAACAAAAATTTAAAAGATAATATTACATTCAAATTTTATATTCAAACCTACTTTATTTAGCTTATTTCTCTTTATATTGGGTGTTAACATAAGTTGTGTTCGTTTTTTTTTTTATTTAAATATGAGCACCAAAAGTAAAACAAAATGGTAAAGTTTATACGTCATTCGAAAGAAAATTTTCTGTTCTACAAGATATTATATTTGCTTTTACGTTACATATATTATTTTATTTGATTACAAGCCTTCAAAACGGAATGTCAAGTAGACGAAAGTGAGCATTTTCGACACCTCCTTTTGTTCGCGTTCGACAATTGATTTTTGTTGTTTTCACTCAAAACATGTGGAATCCAAGCGCCGAACTTCTGGACTTTTCTCATTGATTTAAGATGACGGTATACAGTCATGTGACTACAATTTATCTGCTCAGCCAATTCGACGGTGGTTTGAAGGGGATCTTCATGAATAATATGGTTTAAGCGGTCCTCATCGAAGTCCACTGGAGGTGTCGAAAATGCTCACTTTCGTCTACTTGTCATTCCATTTTAAAGGCTTGTAATCAAATAAAATAATATTTGTAACGTAAAAGCAAACACAATTTCTTGTAGAACAGAAAATTTTCTTTCGAATGACGTATAACATTAACCATTTTGTTTTACTTTTGGTACTCATTTTTAAATTTGAAAAAAAAAAAAACAGACACAACTTATGTTAACACCCAATATTTTTCTTTATTAATTAAAAACAGCATATACATAACATATATGTTTCAATTAAATTAGAATTAGTTTTCAAACACTTCTGTATTTTTTCTGAACTTTTAAATACTTTTGTCCAAGTCGAAGCCACGCATGGAAAACAATTAGTGTCAGGTGTCAATTTAAGGCTATCTCACCAATAATGGAGCATTTTTTTAATGGGTGAGAATTTTTGTAACTGTTTATTTTTATAATCGCCCCTCTGGTAGAATATTACAATTTTTAGGGAGTTTTGAGGTTAATCGAATGATTAGGGGCGTTTGAGAACTATCAAATGCGTCAATGTGGTATTTATCAAATACCAATATCTCTTCAACTCTACAAATGCGTCAATGTAGTATTTATCAAATACCAATATCTCTTCAATCTCCCTTGCAAATCTTATTCTTCTGACAATCAATTTTATGCACAGTTTTTCCATTCTATTCCATTACACACTTAAACAGGTTTCAGCACGATAAGTTATATAGATACACCCGTCCTTCGATGGACGCGTTAAATACGTTCCGCGAAAACTCCACGTAAAATAAAAACCGCGTAAAATAGATAAACAGCTCATACAAAATCATAAAATAGGTTCCCGCATTTAGAAAAACCGCGTAAAAAAGACATGCAGCTCATACAAAAACATATGATAGGTTCCAGTATTTAGAAAAACCGCGTAAAAAAGACATGTAGCTCATACGAAATCATGGAATAGGTTCCAGCAATATAAAAAACCGCGTTAAAAGACATGGAGCTCATACGAAATGAATTATCTAAATATCGTGATTATTTTGGAGAAAAACGCTCTCTGGTTACTGTTGTAAGGAAAAAAATTGTGTTCCTGAAATACATTACAGGAACAGAAATATTAATTTGTTTAGGCTGTCAAAAAATAGTACTTCCTTTGTTTCACGGGTTGTCTCTTTAGAATAGGGCGTCGGATAAATATTAATGTATTCAGCATACCAGAAAATGTTTTCAAATAAAATATACTTATGTAAGCTTTCTCAGAAATGAGAGAAAGAGGTTTAAACAGTTAATTTTTCAATAATTGTTTTGTTTTGTATATTATTTTAACCTTTTGTAGTAATAATGGGTTTAACTAAAATATATGTAAACTGGACTGAATATATGATTTCTAACGAATATTGAACCTTCCGGCCCCGAGCTGTAAGACAATTTTTTTACCAAATAATCCACGAAAGTCATTAAGTTTGGTATAACTTAATAAAAAAACTCAAGATTTTTTTAAGTAATTTTTTTTATATAATAATATAATACTTAAATTGCATACCATACAACCTGATGGCTTATTGCAATATAGCAATCTATTTATTTACTTAACGCTTCATTGTAAATACGATCTGGTGGACTTATTGCAAGACGATAATTTTTTCGAATCAAAAATTATGATATCAAGTGAAAATACCACTACAGTCCTTAAAACAATCCTTTTTTAATGGAGTCCTTATCCGTACGAACAGGGCTGAAAGTTAAACGTCTTTCCGATTCGGCTACGGATGCTGTCACGTTTGGTATAACTCAGTCGATTTATTTAGAATCATCGAATTCTATCTTATTTATTCACACCGCCAACTCAATATAGTTTTTACGGCTTCACTTTTTTTCTATAATTTAATATTGTGTATCCTTCGTATCCATTTGTACGGTGAGAGAGAAAAGTTAAACCGTGCTCAGCGTCGTAAAGAGAGGCCGTTAAGATTTTCATGAATATGTCAATGTAAAACGCATTATCCTTCCTTCTAACCCGAAATAAGTCAACAAGGGGTAAGGAGAGAAAGGTAAGAATATGTAGAAAAAGGAGCACAAAACTTAACAAGAATCACAAAACTTAGAAAATGTAGAAAAAGGAACACAAAATCAACTTCTAAAGAAATTAATGTAATGTTTAGTTTAATAAAATTAATTGAAATATTGTTTACCTTCCAAAAAATTTAATGGTATGCCTTCTAGTGTTAGAAATACAGTTTTATTCATGTCAATTTGAAAGTAAATAAAATGGTCGTGTGCTATATATATTTCAATGTGGTTTTTGATATTAAAATATTATTGGAATTGAATATGTGATGGTTTGGGACTTATTTTTATTTGTTTAACACTTTTATTGGAAATACAGTCTGGCAGGCTTATTGCCAGGCGGCAATCTCTTCCTACCAACCGGACAAAAGTAAATGAAGCAAGTTACAAGGTTGCATAAATCATTCAAATCCATCCCCACGAAATCCATAAACACATACGTGAGCATATGTCAACGAACCCCACAAAGACGGACAATCAACCAAACATTATTTATTACCGAACTTAAATACGTGTAGGAATGTACAGAGTGTGATTTTTCATTAAGGTGTTTTAGAATTTAAGACATATGGAAATTATGAAAATGAGACCCTTTAATAACATACCTTGCCTAAAGAAGTGGTTCTTCATATTTTGATGTGGTTGGAATTTTATATTTGATAGCTTAAGATTTAAGTAATAGGTTAGTCAAAACGTTTTGAAAGCGACATCTATGGAGCAGTAGGAAAACCAAAATTTCTACGCCATTTTAATATTTCATCTTTCATAAGAACGTACTCAAAATTTCATTTCGATTTGTCAATTCATTCGTTGTTTACAAGCCATTTGAAGTTGACGTGTCAGTGTATATTTTTTAACAATGGAAAAATCCGAATATCGTGCAGTGATTAAATTCTTTGTTTTGGAAGGTTTATCGGCTACTGAGATCCATGCAAAGATGGTGAAAGTATTCAAGGAGTTTTCTCCTTCATTTCCAACCGTTCACCGATGGGTTTTGGAGTTTAAGCGTGGCCGTACAAGCGTTGAAGACGATCCACGCTCAGGACGTCCAAAAAGTGCATCAACACCAGAAATCATAGCGAAAATACAGGATATGGTTTTGGAAGATCATCGATCGATTGTGGATGTAATAGCTGACACCATAGGCATCTCACATGAAACAACATGGCATATTTTGGCTGAAGTTTTGGGTTTCAAAAAACTGTGTGCACAATGGGTGCCGCATTTGCTAACAATGCAACAAAAACACGTTCGAATGCGACTTTCTGAGCAACATTTGGAGCAATTTCGAAAGGATAAAAAGGATTTTCTGCGTCGATTCATCACTATGGATGAGACTTGGGTCTACCACCATGATCCTGAATCAAAACAAGAGGCTAAGGAGTGGTGTGAACCAGGCACTTTGGCTCCGAAGCGAGTTCGTGTCCAGAAATCGGCCAAGAAGGTGTTAGCGTCAGTTTTTTGGGATGCAAAAGGAATTTTATTGATAGATTATCTCCAAACTGGTAAGCCAATCAACTCTGATTATTATTGTGACCTTTTGGACCAGTTGGATGAAAAAAATTGAGAAAAAAGACCCGGTTTGCAGAAGAAAAAAATATTTTTTCATCAAGACAATGCACCTGCTCACACAGCTCAAAAAACCATCGCGAAAATCAGTGAATTGGGGTACGAATTGTTGCAGCATCCGCCCTATTCGCCAGATTTAGCTCCCTCTGACTTCTGGCTGTTCTCACACCTCAAAAAATTCCTTCGTGGAAAGCATTTTTCATCAAACGAAGAGGTTATAGCCGTCGTAGAGGAGTATTTGGCAGGCCTTCCAGAAAGTCACATCCGTGATGGGACAACAAAGTTGGAAGATCGTTGGACCAAGTGTATTGATCTTATGGGAGACTATAGGTACTGAGCAATAAAAGTGATTTCCCCCCAAAAAAAATGTATTTTCATTTCCGTTTTCAAAACTTTTTGACTAACCTAGTATGTGCAAGGATGTGAATGCAGTGTGTAAATGTTTCAGTCAAACGTTTTAGTATTTAAGGCAAACATATGAATACTATTACAAAGTTATGAGACCACTTCATCCAAAGTTTTTTTGAGTGATATGGATATTTATTTCCACAAAATATTAGGTGTTAACATAAGGTGTGTCCGTTTTTTTTCAAACGAGCTGTCCTTTAATTCATAGCATCTTCACCGTACACTTCACAAATATCGCGAGTAGCTTTGGCAGCTTTATTTTCTCGATTGAACGCGAACAGAAGGAGGTGTCGAAAATGCTCACTTTCGTCTACTTGACATTCCATTTTGAAGGCTTGTAATCAAATAAAATAATATATGTAACGTAAAAGCAAACACGATATCTTGTAGAACAGATAATTTTCTTTCGAATGACGTATAATAACATTTACCATTGTGTTTTACTTTTGGTGCTCATTTTTAAATTGCAAAAAAAAACGGACACAACTTATGTTAACACCCAATAAAAAAAAAATCGCATTGTAATCTACTGTTCGCATTCCCATTAAAAGGGTGTAACTTGGTTTTAATGAAACAAAAATCTAATCAGTTAAATAAGGTTGAGTATCAAGACAGTGCCTTTGTTTTGTCTGGTCCTGTGCCTTTTTATAAACCTCTAAGTACAAAAAAGGAAGCATGTTCAGTTTCAGGGGGTATTTGAAAACTATGTTCATAAAACTTTGTAATATCATAACCAGCAATTGGGAAAACATATGTACTTCTGTCTAGTTTGTTGGAGGGTATTGCTATAGGTCAATTTCTGTTTGAAAAATAATATTAAAACTTTGTAATATCACAACCAGCAATTGAGAAAACAAATATACTTCTGTCTAGTTTATTGGAGGATATTGCTGAAAGGCAATTAATCCACCGATTACCTTAGTGCAGTGAAGTACTTAAATATTATAGAAGTTTAAATTTAAGAAACCTATTAAATGATGTATCTTTCTATTTGTTCCAGGTATTTTCCTCTCCGTTTTGATCTTCATGTCAGTGGCTGGAAACGTTCTAGTTTGTGTGGCCATCTACACTGACCGGGGGCTTAGAAGAATCGGAAACCTATTCTTAGCCTCTTTGGCTATTGCAGATATGCTGGTAGCAGCAATGGTGATGACTTTCGCAGGTGTCAACGATTTGCTGGGCTACTGGGTCTTTGGAGCTCAGTTCTGCGACACTTGGGTGGCTTGCGATGTGATGTGCTCTACAGCTTCTATCCTCAATTTGTGTGCTATTTCTTTGGACAGATATATACATATCAAGGACCCTTTTAGGTAAGTGATACAAAATATTTTGTGATAATGAGTTCTAGTTTTTCTTTTTTAGGATTTAACCAATGGTATATCTTGAACCTTACCCACTCAATATTGGCGGAATCATGTAAAAATCGTAAAAAAATTACTTTCGCTCATATGTTGAAGTTAAGTTAAGGATAAAGAAAAGTAACCTAAACAAAATAGGGTTAAACGAAGAACATTTTCATTGAAAACCATTACGAAGCTAGAAAAATAAAATTAAGTCGTACAACGAAATACTCTCACATAAATCATTGAAAAACTTGTGATAAATCAAGAATAGAGAATACTTCATTTTAGTCCATCAAAGATACAAAGCATTCCAATGATTTAAGTTGCCGTATGGTGTTGAAATGTCTTCAGACCACACGCTGAGGATACTCGCATGGTCATCATGATGTTACAAGTACCGCGGACAGTAACTATTCTCATCGTCTTCTTCTTAATGCGTCATATACGGTCTCCCTGACGTTGACGATCTCTGTCTTTGGTGGCACGAAATGGCTCTTCAGCCGTCTGGATACTTAACCATTCGCTAATGTTGCATAACCAAGAATATTATTAATTTTAAGAAGTTGTATTATTCTCCTCTCAATGTATAATCCAGACCTTTCAGTTTTTGTGGCATTTAAGAGCACCACAGTGTTTAAGATACGATGAAATCAAGAAATTTCGAGTATTCTACATTTTGAATGCTTCTAGCTTTTTAAGCATTTTGATCTTCATGGTCCATGTTTAAAAACCATGTAGAACTAAGTTGCATAAAAACTTTCAGTGTCATATCGCGTGGTTTCGCTCATGATTACAACGTTTCGAAATCGTTGCAATTTTCATATTCAGGGTTTATTCGTAGTCCAGTTTACCATCAAACTTCAACATACACGAAACGTTGGCATCATAAGTCAGTCAAACCATGCGCTAAAAAACTCCGAAAAACCTTATACAACTAATATGAAGAACGTGTTCTAGTATTTTCGGCTCCGTTCCCGATGGTACTAAAAAAAAACTCGAAAATACGATGGACGGAGCTGAACACATTTTTTTGTCAGTCACACTTTTTAATATATCCAAATTTCCAACTTAAAGTTATGTAAGGATACCGTACTATAGTACGAACAGAAGAACATTTGTTTCCGTGCATATTAAATTCTTACCCAAATGATCTTACGTTTTCTCTGAACTAGTCTACCTGAACCCGCGTCTCATTAGGTTAATTAGCACATAAGCAACTAGTTCTTGTCTGAATCAATTAATAAGTGCTTTGATTCATAATGGATTAAACACCTATACAACATTAATTGATTGAGAACATCTGTTCGACGTCAAATTTTCAATAGCAAAATTCTCTTGAAAATTGTTATTCAATTCTCGCACTTCCACGATTAATGTATTACAACTGTCATTATCAAATTGCTGCTGATCAATGTCAAGAAACCCCAGTTACTTCCTTATTCTGCAAGAATGTGATACTACAATCACCCAACATTCAAGCTTATGTCACGCCTTTTTGCTAAATTTAAGAAACAAGAATTATATGTACACAATTGATTACATAAATCAATTCACCAAATATCAATCTTACCAAGGTGACAGGGCCGGACAGATCAGTCGGCTTCTTAACGAGACAAGTACTCTTTAGGTCTCTGGGGTATTGTTGGGTTCTCTAAACTCTGAATAAGTCTCTCTAGTTTCTCGCTGGGACAGGCGACACAATTAAACAAGAACAATTTGTAATGAAACAGTTTATTGTATTGTAAAAAAAAGAAAAAAGAAAAAAAATATAAAAAAAAAACTTGACGAATGTCAAGAAAAAGTTTAAAATTGGCAAGAAAATATAAAAATGTGTTGTGTTTAGCAAGGGAGATTCCAATAACAATTTAGAGTTAAACTTGAGCGATGGTTAAAATGTGCGGACAAAATTCACATTAAAAATAGGAGGAAATATTCACCCGTAATCAAAATGGCGTCCTGGAGTTCTGTGATATATGAGGGAGAGCAGTGTCGGACCCAAACGTCTGAATCTCACCACGTTCTGCACGGAATAGGTCGAGCCAGCTAGCGCCCGCTCCCCCCTGGCCAGGAAGTACCACGAGGCAGGGGTGCCAATCTCGACCTCGGTCCCCCGTGACAATGTTGTCATTGAATAAAAATGTACCTGACTGCAAGGGTAGTTACCTTTATCTTATTGTCTTTAGTATTTTAAAATATTCAAGTATTTCATAATATTTTAATCTTCCTGTTTTCAAGGCAAGCACATGGTCTCGACACCACAAGTTTCATAAATTATGACATGTCGCGAATTAAAAATTTCGAGGACGTGAAGTATGCAATTTAACAAATATAGTCCTAACACCCCACCCTAAGTTATTGAAAGAACAAAAAAAAAACAAACAAAAAAAAAAATTATCCTCCGTATATCACAGACGCATCAGTCCGAGGGATGTTTCTAAGGAGCGAGGGGTGTATGTACCCCTCACCGGATACGGTTTCGTGGCCGATTTATCTCTAGTCAGCATTTGCCATAGGTGTAGTCTTAATTGGTGTAAGACCGACCACGAGGAAGGGAACCACGTAAACCTTTCCTTAACTAGGCTCCTAAACAATTTAACTTCAACACATAGCCGGTTACACAGGAGCGGGAAACAATCTTTCCCAACTCCTTACACAAAAAAAAATACACAAAGGTACAAGATTACAAGAATTGATACAAAACAAAACAATGCACAATGGTACACGATTACAGGAAATCGATACAATATTATTAAAATCAAATCACACAACAAGAAATTAAAATAATACTATACAATCGGGTAATATAATTAATAAAATATTAAACTGCAAGGTCAACTAACAATCAAATGTTGACCAAGAGGGAAACAAATCAGTTAAGCCATTCTCTCATTACAATATTCTGAGAAATGGACACAGCTTAACCAAAATAATAAAACAAATCTGCAGTCTTCTCCCAAAGGCTGACTTTAGTGGGTTCACTGTAGGTCACGGGCCAACCTATGAACCAGCTGCTCTTCAAAGGTGATTCCTGAAATTCTCCCCTTTCAATGTGGATTATCTTCAAAGGTGATTCCTGAAATTCTCCCCTTTCAATGTGGATTATCTTCAAAGGTGATTCCTGAAATTCTCCCCTTTCAATGTGGATTCCGTCCAACCAACCACCCACATGGCTCAACACAAAATTAGAATCCCACCTCCCTTGATACACCAAAGACAACACTTTACAACACATTCCTTTCCTCGCCCTTCCCTATACTGCACAGTCGGGAACCGATAAATTTTAAAGCGGCCCCATATCACGGGCGCTTTCCACAATACGACCGCCCCTGGCACACAGCACAAGACGGTCCAAACTTCCGGCCACTACCGGGCGTAGTGATAACAACAATGATAACAATAAATTTCGCAATTGCCAATATCTATCATTTAAAAATTTCAAGAGGTTCACACAGAACCTTATACGTCAAATTACAAATATCCTATGGTTCACACAGAGCCACTTTCGAGGACTTGTAACTCCTTAAGTTCAGACAGAACTTTATACATTGAATAACAAATATCCTATGGTTCCCACCGAACCATTTTCGAGGACTTATATCTCCTTAAGTTCAGACAGAACTTTATACATTGAATAGCAAATATCCTATGGTTCACACCGAACCATTTTCGAGGACTTATATCTCCTTAAGTTCAGACAGAACTTTATACATTGAATAACAAATATCCTATGGTTCACACCGAACCATTTTCGAGGACTTATATCTCCTTAAGTTCACACAGAACTTTACACATAACTTGGGTTTCCTCAGACTCCAAGGTCTGGACAACCGTTGCAGTAACAATTCACCACCACACAGAATGGTAACTGTATAGGTGGAGCCTTAGTCCCTTAAAAAAAAAAACACAAAACATGATAGAAAATTGGCAAGTAGCCCCGGCTGACAGCAGGACGCGTCTACGGACCCCCAGAACAGAGCCAAGAATCACGTGATACCATTTACACAACTTTGGTCATCTAGGATCCGAGCGACAGACACGCGACCCCCCCGAACCGAAGCCACCCTAGCCCGAAACATGTGCATGACAGAACACATAAAAAACACAAAACATGATAGAAAATTGGCAAGTAGCCCCGGCTGACAGCAGGACGCGTCTACGGACCCCCAGAACAGAGCCAAGAATCACGTGATACCACTTACACAACTTTGGTCATCTAGGATCCGAGCGACAGACACGCGACCCCCCCGAACCGAAGCTACCCTAGCCCGACACATGTGCATGACAGAACACATCTGTAATCGCAATCGCTAATTTGGGTTCATGAGGCCCGTGATGGAGACACACAGCAATCCATCCCAGATGTATTCTCAGGCCATCTTCAAAACCTTTATCGGTTGGGAGGCTAGCTTCCCCCAACCCGGACTCTTAAGGCTGCCCAGGGCCTCTCGGTGATTCCCACCGAGCCAAAGTAAGGAGACAATGATAAACAACAACAACTGGGAATTCAATTTACCGAGCGAGACCCACCATACGTCCGACCACAAGGGCACGGGTTCGTTTCGAGATTTAACTATCCAAGAAACGCAGCCCCCAGTCATGACGCATGCTGCCAACACTACAGTAACCAGAGCTCTTATTCCAAAACTCAAAACAGAGCAAACTTTGGAATTCAATTTACCGAGCGAGACCCACCATACGTCCGACCACAAGGGCACGGGTTCGTTTCGAGATTTAACTATCCAAGAAACGCAGCCCCCAGTCATGACGCATGCTGCCAACACTACAGTAACCAGAGCTCTTATCCCAAAACTCAAAACAGAGCAAACAATACAACGGTAATCACCGTAACAGTTACATAAAATCGGTACAAGTTCAAAACAAACAAAATTAGAACGGCAATTACCGTAACAGTTACATAAATTTGGCACAAGTTCAAAACAAAACAAAAATAGAACGGCAATTACCGTAACAGTTACATAAATTCTGTCAAAGTTCATTCGAGAACGCACCATACTCTTATCCTTATTCCTCCCAGCAGCACCACTACAACCTCCACATTTCCCATAAACCTTTCATCGCGCTGCCTAACAGACTACCATGCGACCCCGTACTCGGTGAGTGCTTTGACAGAACAAAATATATTATAATATTTTACACAACAACAAAAAAAATTAATCATTTTTATTTCACATTATATACTCCACACTCAACAGGAGCCAATTCGTCAACAAGATGAACTTACTTCAATACTATAGCCCTTCAACACCGTGGAATGCTACACCTCTCTAACGAGAAATTCCGAACACATCAGCGGTTATTATCATCATGGAACCCCGTCCAATAACTAACACTTGCTACGTGCAACTATCCGAAACGGATACTCCACTGTACCATTTGTACAATCTTTTCCAAAATTCAACTCGGTGGAAAGCAACACCTACTCCATAGCATTACTGAACAATTCTACTGCTATTAAACTTGCGGACCACCGTCCAGCGATAGCATTTGTGCAAAGCAATTATCCACGATGGATACTCTACTGAATCCTCAGTACAATCTTTGGAACGCTACTCCCGGGGGAAGGGTACACCTCTCCGTCAAGAAGTTCGGAATACATCACGAATTCTTATCAGATAAGACAACAATTAGGAAGAGAATCCTTCCCTAATACGAAATTCTGAAGACTTCCAAGAATTTCTTCACTTAATGCCCTAACTTCTGCAGCCAATAATTCGATAGGGAATCTAATGAGAAGGTAACAATTACCACTAAATAACCCACAACAGCTGTTAGGTAACCCAATACCTAAGCTCGCATTACACAAGAGCAATTTGATCCTGAATGTAATACGTGTACCTTCTACAAACGGTACTAATCATCTATGTATTACATGAATTCTTACTTCAGAAGGACCTAAGTCCTTCGTTGAGATACATATAATCCTACTCTAGGCTCTCAGCATTCCGCCACTCGTGGTCCAGGCTTAGGTTCATTGAACGCCAGGTATTCTTTGGTTAAGTCACCGGGTTGAATACCAGCCCATACATAAAACATATGGAAATGAATCCATACGAGATTGCCCACGGCCAGCCCACTTATTCATTCACCCTTGTGCAATAATAAATTCGCACCGGTGACGTCACTTGACATACTAAACTGACATTCACCAAGGAATCGACAGTGTATACCTTCAAGGTATTATAACAAAATATTTAATTTAATTATTTTAAGAACCATTTTCCTAACCATGAATGACTCCCAATTAGGCGCTGACGAACCCATCACTGCACTGTCAACTATTAGCTTATCTATAATCCACCCGGGCACAGAAGCTGTGCTCAGGACCGGACCCATATCATATGTTTGCGTCCTTATCGCGTGACGACGGACTCACCGCATAAAGTCTATTCTAAGCTATACTGTATTCAATAGTCTATTTATAGTATATATACAACTACTAAACTTCTACCGTCTTTTTATAAGAGAATAACCCCAGTATTCCTTCCTTCTTACAAGACAAGAATGATATATTTAATAATTTGACTCCAGGTCACGCTTTCTAGTTTCTAAAGAGAGAATACTCGACTACAATCTCCCTATTACGACGAGAAACAGTTCTATAACCAAATATTGGTCACTCGACCACGCTCCTTAGCTTCTAAGGAGAAAATACACAAATAACTCTATCGTTATTGCAACAACAAAGGGGCTATACTATATTTAACACTTGGCCCTGCTCCTCTTATATGCCTCGACTACGAGAATCCGGACTAATTCTCACTTAGCTTTATGACATGGAGTGCTATATTCCTCTGTCGGTCACCCGATCGCGAGACTATCATTGGTCAACCTTTGCAATGTCCTTCACGTGATATCTCCCTACCACTTTCCCACTAAGCTCCGACAGCTCGTAAACCGAATTGGAGATTTTCCTGCTAACTACGCTCTTTATAAATCTCGGTGCCAACTTGGCGCTGAAGTATCGACCTGCATTTGACTGCTTAAAGGACTTCCTCCATACCACCTGTCCAACGGACAGACGTCTCTCTCTACGGCGTAGGTTATACCTAGCTGCGCTACGCTTAAACCCAGTCAATAGTTTAGCAGTGACGGTCTCGTACAATTTTTCCATTCTATTTAGCCCTTGGAGATAATTAGGAGATCTCGTGGAAGAGACAATCTGATTCGAATCCAGTTGGTCGTGGAACGAAGCATGGGGAACCGGATGGAATCCGTGAAACAGATAAAAAGGGGTGCTACCGGTGGTTATGCTCACAGTATTGTTTAAACAGGAACAGATCTTCCCTAAGAATTCGCACCAATCTCGTTGATTGTCCTGTACCAAAATGGATAGACACGTCAGAATTGAAGAATTATATCTCTCGCTGGTATTGTTTTGCGGGTGATAATACGCGTTGTAAAAGAGGTCTCGTATCCCATAGGATTCCAGGAATCCTCTGAATTCCTTCATCACCTTAATCTTTTCAGGGTCCGTTCTCAACCCTTCGCGGTCCACTATATGTCCCAAGTACCTAAGGCTTGACTTGCAAAATTCCGACTTGGCCAATTTTATAGTAAGATTGGACTCCTTCAACCGGCGCAACACCAAACGTAAGGTGGCGATGTGTGAATCGAAATCTGCGCTGCAGATTAAGATGTCATCTAGGTAGCAAAATACATGATCGCCCTGATCGGCAAACAGTTTATCCCTTAGCCTCTGCATTTCGGCAGGAATATTTTTTAGACCAAATGGGGTGACCACAAACTGGTACTGACCCCGGCCACGCTCTTACGTAAAAGGAAGCGAGGCGAGACCTTTTATCTTCCTTAATTATTAGCTCGAAAACTGAGCAGAGTTTTCACAAATCCTCAACTAATCACGACTGGAAACAGACAATCTCTGCGCCATCTTTATGCTATCACTTTTTACACCCGTGATAATTCGTTATCTGACAAGGGTGGCTCTAAAGAATGATTTTAAATTCTCTAATCTTGGAATATATTCTGTAAGGGATTCAACTGTTTCTATACATAAGCCTGTCTAGTCTGCAATTTATCCTAAAGTCTTCCGACCCATACCCTTCTAGGAAAACCCTATAGATCACATGGCAATCACTACCTTTTTAACCTTAATTCAGAGAAGGTAAATGTTGCATCTCACAGGAACTATGGCTAGTTGAAGGAAGTCTATTTACTTCTACTTCCAGGATAAACAAGCCATCTTCTTTGTACCCAATGCACCGACACAAAACAAAAGAATTTATTCCAAAACGAAATTCTATTCGAATTTCGAAACCAACCGTGTTATCCAGATGTATTGTCAGAAACAAAGGAATCTAACCAACCGAAATTCAATTCAGACCAGATAACAAACTTCTCTATCAAAAGACATTGATACGAGAACAAATGAATTTATCTAAAACGTAATTCCATTCAGTGTTTAAAAACAGCGCATGTAAGAAAACTCAGCATCGACTGACTGATTATCAATAAGATACAACAGCCCTTTCTAACAATCCCCGTGTCAACAAGAACAGCCAATATTACCGAACGACAACAATTATGACGCAATACTTTCTACACAAACTCGCCATAACAACAGTAGCTCCGCGTAATAATTCGCAATATCCTATTATAAGAACCCTTCTGGAACTTAATTCCAACTTCTCTATCAAAAGACATTGATACGAGAACAAATGAATTTATCTAAAACGTAATTCCATTCAGTGTTTAAAAACAGCGCATGTAAGAAAACTCAGCATCGACTGACTGATTATCAATAAGATACAACAGCCCTTTCTAACAATCCCCGTGTCAACAAGAACAGCCAATATTACCGAACGACAACAATTATGACGCAATACTTTCTACACAAACTCGCCATAACAACAGTAGCTCCGCGTAATAATTCGCAATATCCTATTATAAGAATCCTTCTGGAACTTAATTCCAGTTCTCTCTATTCCAACATATTGTTTAATAACAGCCACTGCTAACACGAGAAAAAAAAAATTATAACTATGACGCAATACTATTCACATCTAGAGCCTTCTTCTAGTTCTCACTCTTTTTCTTTTTCACAATATTACTGCCTGACCTGCTACACCGTTATCAAAATAAAGTATCCGTAATTACGACGCAATTCGTCCTTTTGCCTTTGACTTTGATAATTACCAAACCGAACACTGCGATTTTAACTATTACTTAGTCCTAAACAAAATCCGTAAACCGGGTCTCTAGCGCGATTGAAACATCATTTACGGAAGTTACTTTCCTTCCAGGTGAGATTGATCTCAATTAGCCAGGAACCAATTCTTATTCAACTGGAATATTCTATGATTTCAAAACACTTGTCGTCATTCAATGACCACGCACTTCCTGTATTATTTAATCTGTTTCAAAACACGATACCATGCGAATCTATTTCCTCAAAGAAAAACATCGGACAGTATTTCCAGCCGCAAAACAAAATGGCGTCCGTCCATTATGCACGACCATTCCATAATTTAAATTTTCTAAACATTGAACTCCTATCCTTTATCTCCTTTTCAATCTATCACAATTCGCAAAAAATCACTAAACTGACCACTGAGATATTAATTAATATTTACTCCTAAACAAAATTCGTAAACTGGATCATTTACGCGATTGGAATATTTCTTACGAAAGTAGGGCGCACATAACACTTTGTCCAGCCCATCTCCTTTCAAAGATGAACTGGAGCTTAATCCACGTGGAATTTAATTCTTTTTAAGCCTGACTATCCACGAAATACCACACTAGTCCTTTTTACAATTCTCTGACCGCGCACTTTTTTTCTTGAAAACAGGGGAGCAGAATGAAGAGATCTTCCCTCGGCCTTAATTGGATACATTGCAACAATAAGACAATAGGACAAAAGTTCAACCGAAGCAAATCAAGACCTTGATAACAAAAACAACACTTCTAACTCGATCGTTCTGTTAAACCAACAAGATTTCTCCTAGCAACGCAGTTCAAATTTACAAACAACAACTTCCTACATCGTGTTTACAATCAACCGCGAGGGACGAGGCTGACCAAAGCTCCATTTTAACAACAAACGACTATAGACCAAAATGTAATTCAATCTCTATAAACAATTATATCGTTTATAGATCCATTAGAGAAGAAACTATTCAATGCATGATTCGGCCATTGAACCAAGATCGAAACCAAAAATAACTTGCTCCAACGGAATCTTTTTAAGTAAAAGAGGAATCTAACTTAAGCGAAACTTCCACTTCTTTGTAATATTAAACCGTTGAAATTCTACATATTTCGACAAACCGAGCACCAAGAAATGATTAATCCTTGCTAGAAAACCCGAAAGACTGGGCCAACTGAACAGCGAACTATTTCACGAAAGATAGGCGTTTCGTGCGCTTTGCCTACCCACGAACTCTCTTAATATGAGATTGGTCTCAAATAAATCAGAACACCATTCTCTTGACAACGAAATATTTTAGCGAACGTTAGCTAGAAAATCTATTCTTTTTCTTCTCACGATTAAGTAAAATTCTATTCACAATTCAAATAATGAAAAAACTCGAAAACGGCTCCTTGCCAACAACAACAAACAAAAAAAAATTAAAACAATAAACAAGGCCCAAAAAGAAGAAAAGAAAAAACGCGATATCAGACCCCACTAACAAAAACACACTTCTAATTCAAACGATATGTTAAACAAACAAAGACTTCTCTCTGAAGCGTGGTACAAATTTCTGAACACCCTAACTTTTAAATCGAGTTTAATAAGGAACACACGATTCTTAACAAGAAAATATTTGGAAAAAGTTAGCTAGAAATCTATTCCAAAAAGACTCGAAAAACGGCCTTTCCAACTCGGAGCCTGTATGCACGCGACAACAAGATGGCCGCGTGGTCGCGAACAGCGAAAACAAACGCGGGAGACACGTGGTTCAAATTTGCAAACACGTGGGAACAAAAAATAGAGAAAACAAACGGTCGTACACAAAAAAATACATATAAAAACACTTTTCTGAAAATAAATTATCATTTAAAACAAACAAATTATAAATAAAAGCCTTGTCTAGCGAGATATCAAGAGATACAGAGTTTTCTGCCCCGCGTTCGGGAGCCAATTATGTCACGCCTTTTTGCTAAATTTAAGAAACAAGAATTATATGTACACAATTGATTACATAAATCAATTCACCAAATATCAATCTTACCAAGGTGACAGGGCCGGACAGATCAGTCGGCTTCTTAACGAGACAAGTACTCTTTAGGTCTCTGGGGTATTGTTGGGTTCTCTAAACTCTGAATAAGTCTCTCTAGTTTCTCGCTGGGACAGGCGACACAATTAAACAAGAACAATTTGTAATGAAACAGTTTATTGTATTGTAAAAAAAAGAAAAAAGAAAAAAAATATAAAAAAAAAACTTGACGAATGTCAAGAAAAAGTTTAAAATTGGCAAGAAAATATAAAAATGTGTTGTGTTTAGCAAGGGAGATTCCAATAACAATTTAGAGTTAAACTTGAGCGATGGTTAAAATGTGCGGACAAAATTCATATTAAAAATAGGAGGAAATATTCACCCGTAATCAAAATGGCGTCCTGGAGTTCTGTGATATATGAGGGAGAGCAGTGTCGGACCCAAACGTCTGAATCTCACCACGTTCTGCACGGAATAGGTCGAGCCAGCTAGCGCCCGCTCCCCCCTGGCCAGGAAGTACCACGAGGCAGGGGTGCCAATCTCGACCTCGGTCCCCCGTGACAATGTTGTCATTGAATAAAAATGTACCTGACTGCAAGGGTAGTTACCTTTATCTTATTGTCTTTAGTATTTTAAAATATTCAAGTATTTCATAATATTTTAATCTTCCTGTTTTCAAGGCAAGCACATGGTCTCGACACCACAAGTTTCATAAATTATGACATGTCGCGAATTAAAAATTTCGAGGACGTGAAGTATGCAATTTAACAAATATAGTCCTAACACTTATGGTATATAACTGGAAAACATACCTAAAATCACATATCTGGACAGTATTCTGGTATCAAACTCTTCTCTTCGTGATGAAGTAAAGGGTAGCTTCACAAGCTGTTGCTAAACTTAATGACAAAGATTCAACAGCAGATTCATATGTCAGTCTATAAAGATCTCAGTTTAAAAGGAGTATTTTCTACACTCTTTTATAAGTCTTAGACTTAGGTTTCCTATAGAAGTCCCATTCGAAGGCTTGAAATGTTCCATTAGCGTTTTCTTCGTTGTATCCTTCGTATCCACTGGAGAGATCATTTCATGCATATCTCGATCCTGGAACGCTTTAACTGTAAGCCTGTAAAGGATATGGTTGTAAAGGCGATATTTAGGTGGATCAGACGTCTGATACACATACACGATCAAAGGCTCCCAAAATACGTCTTATATGGAGAGATAGTGGGCAAGCGAAGGGTTTTTGGGCAGACAAAGCGCTGGGACATAAGGACAGTCTGTGAGAGTCGCTGACTTTGTACGGGGTGCCTGATGACAAGAAGTGGGTGGCTCAGGGCCGTGGTGAGTGAAAAGTCATCTGTTCTCGGACCTTTAGCGTCTCAACGGCTAGACGTGTGAGAAACAGCCAGCGCACTGTGAACACATTTGAGCTTTGCCAGGCGACTCAGCGGGATCCACATGTGCTGCAGAACATACACGTTTAGGGTCCTGCTGTTCTCTAACATATGACATGATCGACGTGGAGAAGGATCTCAAGATTGACGTTGGAGTAGCGAGGGGACATTCGACTACGAGGCCCAGCAACGACAACGAGAACGCTTTTTTACTATTAAATAATTTGAATCGTAAAACGTCCATATTTTTTAGCAGGAGTTCGGTAACTATTGTAATTTGAGTCAAAATTTAAACAATTATTTATTTGAAAATAATAATAAATATTAATTTCCTTTTAATATTTATAAATGTAATCCCTTATTTATTCTTTGTTTTTTAAGTCTTTATCTTAAGCATCAATGGTTATTATTTAAGCATCAAAGTTTACTTTCAATTATAAGAGATTAACAAAGTTTTCAAATAAAAACTGTTTCGGGTAAACCTTTTTCATTAAACTTTCTTCGGAGATTCATCTTTCGATTTGGAAATGTTAATTGGAAAATATGCATTTATTTACGAAAATAAGACATCCAAAATCAATTATCTTCAACTTACCCGCTTCGAAATATTTGCGAAGGTTTAATAATCTTGAATGGATTAGGAACCGATAAACTTATCCCTCGAGTAAAGTTTAATAATACTCGAATAAAGTTCAACAAAACTTTCGATGAAAGTTAACTTTTAAAAGCCTTGGCTAGTTACGCTGCAAGAGTTTCAAAAGATTTTTTTTTTTGCAAAGTAAAAACAAATGAAAATAAATTTGAAAACCATTGCTTTGTTGTATCGCATTAACCATGTGTCGTCGATATATAAAATTAAAATAAAAATACTCCTTGTCCTACTAGTTTTGGTATACCCATTTTTAATCAGAGTTGAACATTTTATTTTTGTTTCTAATGAGTTTAAAACATTTTTCTTGTACTTTTATTCAGTGTGAAACATTTTTTTCGATTTTTATCAGTTTAAAACACCCTTTTCGTTTTTAATCAGTGCCAAATAAAAAAAAGTTTACAATTTTTTTAAGCAGTACCAAAACACTTAAAAAACACTACTTTTTTAGCCAATTAAAACATTTCCATTCAATTTAAATCTGTGGCTAAACGTTAAAAAGGAACATTGTTTAATTAAAAATTACACCACTTTGACTAACGCATATTTTCCAGCCCACGTATTGTGGGTTCGATTTCCGTCATTATTTTTATTTTTCAGAAATTACTCTAATCTGGGTCTCACTTAAAGCTGGTTTAACGTATTTTTGGCTGGAAGAGATTGCCACGTGACATCGTTGTTTACAGTATAAACGACTAGATTTTACTGTAAACAATAAAAGCGTTAAACCATACAATACATAAACTTTTATTTTTATATCGTATCGTATTCTCAACATGAGATGGAAAGACACATTTTTATTTTGTTTTATTAGGTTAAGACGTATTGATAAATCAATATTGCTTAATTTAGTTATTTTTCTTTAGTTCGATTGAGATTACAAAGATATAACACAATTGTGTTGACGAACTTAAAAATGTAATACTACGGTCAAAGGGTCACATTTATAAAAATCAAAAGAGAAAACAAACTAATCAGAAATGTTTATCGGTTGTGAAAAATCAAAAGAGAAAACAAACTAATCAGAAATGTTTATCGGTTGTGAAAAATCAAAAGAGAAAACAAACTAATCAGAAATGTTTATCGGTTGGGAAAAATCAAAAAAGAAAACAATCTAATCAGACATGTTTATCGGTTGTGAAAAATCAAAAGAGAAAACAAACTAATCAGACATTTTTTCAAAATTCTGGGAGAAATACAAACATCCACGAGTTCATAGAAATTGACAACGTTAAAAAGAGTTAAATTAAAGTTTTTTTTCAAATCGAGATTTAAATTACAAATAACAAATCTATCCACCAGACCAGTACCAAAAATACGACATGTGATTCATTAATTTATTCTTATATTATCACTCAACATATATGTATGAATATAGACGACCTCCGTGGCCTGGTGGTAAGACACTTGTCTGCCAATCCGGAGGTTGCGGGTTCGATCCCCGCTGGAACCCAGTTTTTTTTAAATAGGATTCCAGTCTGGTTAACACTTAGGGCCTATAAAAACATATTTCTGGCTGGTTGGAAGAGATTGCTACATAGAAATAAACTCGCCAGGTAAAAAAATCGAATAAATCGATTAATCATACGAACTCGTTGGCTGGAAGACATTACCACCTGGCAATATGTCCGCCAGATCGTTTTACAATAAAGTGTTAAATAAATTAGTAAAACGTGAACGTGGCCAGGAGATAAATTTGTCTTTGGTTCTAGCAAACGAGCCTACGGGTTAACAAACACTATGAAGTAGCACAGTTTGACATCGTACGTGTATGAAATACAACCGAACGTGGACAGGCAAGAACACTCGCATACATAGAGCGCGTGCGATTATTGTTCTAAACTTAAGGCTGATCTGTTGAGTACTATAAGATCAATCTGAGACGATTTGGGCACGTGTGACGAATGAATGAAGAGAAAGTTATAAAACAAATTTACCCGTATATTGCAAATTGAGTGCAATACGTGGTTGAAGAAGACCAAATAAAGTTTTGTTGGTCAAGTAAAAGTTATTTTGAAAGAAAGAAAATTTAAGAAATGTCGTAGGTGCTGTATTAGAAGGTGTATGGATGTATAATATGCGAAATATACGCATCTGTATATGAAATTTGCTTTGTCTCTTCTTTTTACTTCATCAGGAAAACATCTTGATGGTTTGTATACGATTATATGAACTTTTTAAGTGGAGTTGGACACTCTTTTTTTTATAACAATCACGAATCTAACCCAAAACCTCCAGGTGGAATGTCAGTGTGTTAACCAAGTAGACTACGGAGGACGTCAACCTCTGATGATTGGGCATATAACAAAATAATAATTCGAAATTATTGTATGTTGAAAACACAAAGCATTTTTAAAGCGTCTAGTTTGTGTTGAAAAAAAATCTTTGAAAATGATGTCATAAGAAAAAAAATTAAATCAAAACACAATATTTTAAACTCTGTTGATTATAAAATAATGAATCCAAAGCAGACCAACATTTTAAGTAACTCGTAACTTACACACAAACCCTTTAAGTTCCGGGCAGTAAATAACACCCGGCATCCCGGCAGCTTCTACCCTTGGGACGTCCTTGTTTCCCCATACAAAATTCTAAAGTATCATCCACCAAACTCTTCGGGTAATTCTGAGTCTTTACTCTATCCTTGGACCTGTTCAAAATCTTGACAGTTCCACCCCAGAATAGATTTCTTCGAAATTATAACTGTTGATTTAACGTCTACCTTTTCAGAAGTTTATGAAAGGAATTTTCAAGAGGCGTGGTTTTGATTTGTAATGTTTAAGTGTAAAGTTTTGTTTTTGAATATTTTTCAACTTAATGAAAACTTTTTACAAAATCTTATCAATCACTTTTATGCTTTTCAACCTTTGATCAACTTGTTTAATCAAAACATCTGTTTAATAACTTTTGTGATTGTTCTCCGGTTAGAGTTGACTTATTCATGCTCAACGTTAGCAAGGTGTTTTAGCCTAAATGTTCAGGGTGACTTTAAAAAAACATTACGTTATGAATTAAGTTCGCAAAAGGTGCCATTCAATCTTGCTAGCCGCATTCGCGAACATAACCTGCATTAGTTACCCTGACCATGTTTAGATTGTCGTCATGAAAACGGGTAACTGAAAAGTACTAGACATGTTAACGTTGCGGTCGCGAGTGCTGATAACTGAGCGGGTGCTTCTTGCGTGCTTACTATATCTGTTGAGCAGTCATAAAAATCTTCGAAGACATGTGTTTAATTGTTTACCTTTTCATATTGATTTCCTTATCTAAGAATGACTGAGATAGGATGCTAACACCTGGTTCAGTCCTGCCTCATAGTGGTAATTTTATTTCGCTCCATGCCTTTCTTGTCTTGGCACCGTTTCGTTCCATGCCCTATTTGTCTTGGCACAGTTTTTCATCTACTTCTTTATTTTTCCTGTTCACAAATTTTATGTTTTCTTTCATAATCTTAGTCAACTATTCTTCTTATACAGAAGTAATGGCTTTCCTTGTTTATTCCTCAAATTTCTGTATTACTGTACTTCATGTGTCAATCAAACTTAAGTACCAAATTATGTGTTTATTAAATTTTTCATTGCCAGTGCTCAAACACTCGGCATGATTTTCAAATAATATTGAGTATCCGATTTTGTCTTAGTTTTCAAGTTGCGATATTTAAATATTCAAATAAAGCCTCCAAACTCTAAAAATATATACAATATTATTAAAGAAATTATCAAATATTTGTTTAAATAATTGACGCGTAACTTTGTTAAAATCCATCATTAATGTAATAAACATGTAAAACAAATATTTGTTCGCATCCACTATATTTATTTAGCTTATCACTATACGCCCTTCAACACAGGCTATGTTTTCCTAACGTGAGTAAATTAAACTAAATTTCATGTAACGTACGTAGTCTATGGTCTTATTGAAAATTACTCTTAATATATTCTTCATAAGACCATAGACAAAATTGGGATAGTAATTTCTTAGTTTATTCATCTTAGCATCATTAACAGCGTAAGTAATATGAATTTTATTTTGATTAAGTTGCCTGAGAGAGAATTGTATGTTATTTATTTTATCAAACACTGTTTATTCCACTTTATGTATGTATAACCCTACCGGCTTCAAGGTTTTCACTTCATCATTAGGGAAACACATACAAGACTGACTTCTGTTCGAACTGGTGCCGATAGTAAAAAATTGGGTTGGGGATTGTGGGTAGATGGAGGCAGGAGAGAACTTCAGCGAGCAGTGGCGAGATTCTGGGAATATATGTGTTTGCCAGATGTTCCCCCCGATGCACTGACTTAGAAATTTCTAGGTCCTCTGATCTGCCCAATTTATTTCCGTTACTACTGCTATGTAGGAATTGGGCATCATCGATAGAAAATGTATGATTTTCACGGTGACAATGATTAGCCATTTCAGAATAAATAAGAGGATTTGTTGAGGCCGATTTGTGTTAACGAAATCTTTTTTCAAAAGATCTTCCTGACTTTCAATCAATTCAGTTTTAAAATAAATAATGTTTTATTTCTCCATACTATTGATTCAATGTCAAATCTGGTTTTAGGTTTAAATTTACATTCAAGTTGAAAAGGTTCGTTAACTTGAAACTTGGAATGTAATCGATCTTTGGAGCAATTAGCAATTAGGGCTCCAAGAATTTGGATCATCCATAATATCAAAACTTTTTGTCCAGAGGTCAAAAGCTATTAGAAGCACAGTACCATGGGGGATGAAAACAATTACTTATAATTTGTACCCCTCAGGATGTTTTCAATTTAATCAACATTAATCATATTGTCACTCGACAAAATATTTATTAGTTTTTTTTAATAATTCTACACATTCAAACCATAGGAAAATATATTTCTGATTTTTTATGATCAAAATGATTTTGCAAGAAAAAAACTGACTTACGCATATGTCCCACAATGTTTTTACTTTTAATGCAGTTTTATTTTAAGGTCGTTAAGAAAAATGGTTTCCATAGTCATTTCGTACAAATATATACCGTCATATAGTTCACTATTGTGGTAGGTAGATAGAATAGAGCGCCAGACTTTCCTATCTCAACATATATTTTTCTCCTCTTCTATGTTCATAAATCTTCACATACAACTTTTACGATTTCTTGGTAATATTACGTTTCCTTCTTTCAAAATATCATTTACTCGATCTAAGTATGCTTTCCATGGTCTTGCTGACGTACTTTGTACTTTGTCACGCCATGTATTATTCTCAGAGCACGCTTTGTCACGCCATGTGTTATTCTCAGTGCACGTCTTTCAGTCTATTACTATATCCACGTTTTACTCCCATATCTCCAAGTTGGTGCTTAAGTGCTATTGTAGACTAATATCTAAGCACATTTTGATACTGTCTGGTTCAAATTTAAAAAAAGAACAGCTCCAAAAGACAATTGATTTCCATATTATTGAAATTATATTAAATGATGCATTAGATTAAATGATATCTTAATGCTCTAAGCTGAGGGAACGGCGAAGAAAAAAATCAATAATACGATACTATACCTCTTCCATGGACAAGTTGGTAAGACTCTTGTCTCTCAAGCCGGGAGTTGCGTGTTTGATTGAGGGGAGTTATGGAATTGTGGGTTACCGAGTGTGAAAAATGTTTCAATCTGGTTTTCTCTTTAGCGTGTTTCTAGTTGATTGGAAGTGATTGCCACATGACACTGCATTGTACAGTATTATATCCACTGGGTTGTACTGTATAACATCCACTGGATTGTACTGGATTACATCCACTGGATTGTACTGTATTCAAACAAAATATATTTTTTAATTCCTGCTTAAACATTAAATGCAGTACTGCTAATGCTTATATCTACGACATTAATTATTCGAAATTTTCTCGACTTAATATTAAATGTTGACATCACAGTTTATTTAAGACTTTCACTTGAGTATAACGTTAAAAAAAAAAATTCAGATGATATTAAAAAAAGCTGCGAATAAAATCGTATTTTTATAACGGGAATTTCCAGGCATTTTGAAAATCCGAGAAGAATATTTTCAAAGAATCTGGAAAATATAAAATTTCACAATTTTCACATTTAACCTCACGGCGGGAGAAGGTATTTACGGATAAAAGGTACCACAAAAAACGGAAATACGTGTCGCGCGGCATGAAGCTTGGGTTTATACACTTCCGGAGTAGCTCGCACTGGCCGCTTGGTATTTCCTGTCTCCCAACACCTTGACTACCCCTCGTAAACCACAAACTCCAACTGTTGCTTAAGTATAATATCTTTTTACTTTATGCTCGTTCAGTTTTTATTAATATACTGAAGAAAAAAAACATGACAATAACTACAGTTATTTTATGGTAGATTTTGAAATAAATACTATTGCAGAAGATAGTCACTGGAACTTTCGGAAAATTTCAATGCGTCTTCTTTGATAACGATCAGAAGACTTTGAAACTAAACTTTGTTAAAAAGTTTACCTATATATTTATTTATCACCGGTGTACAGTAAAATATTTCTTAAACAACGATGTTAGATATTTGTTCGAGAAAAAATGAAAAAGTATCTATAGGGTACCATAAAGCAGGACATATCCTTTTTTTTTATGAACAAGCGAAATGTACCTGACTCTTTTAGCCAGTGCTGGAAAGTATTTTTACTTGCCATTGTGCTCTACTTTTATTAAATGTTTTTATATTTTTTAACTTTAAATAATATAGGATAATTAACTTGTCACTATTAATACTACATTTTGTTTTTAGGTATTTATATAGATTTAACTGTGAGTTAGATGATGTTATAAATATTTCCAACCATTTTTTTTATCTTGCATTACACTTTCCTTTTATACAGTAACAAACCTTTTGTGATCATTGCTAAGTAGCGATCTCTTTCAACCAACCAGAAATATGTAAAAAACACGCTGAAATTTTTCAACAACAATCTGGATATCCACCGGGAATAGAAGTCGCAACCCCTGAGTTGAGTGATAGGTGTCTTACCAACTTGGTAAACAAAATGTGCTAGAACTAAAATGGTCTGTTTTGTGGGATTATCGAAAAAAATATGGGACACACAAATGTTTCTACATATATTCTAAAATGTAGAAGGCGTTTCCCCCGTTGTAGAGGCATAAGTGAAAATCATAACTTTACCCCTTAAATTAAATCAAACTTGAGTATATGGAGAGGAAGCGGATATGGGCGTTTTAGGCAGTATTTAGCTCCTGGTAAGCTGTCGACTTCTGTGCGTTACTAGTAAAATGCCAGCCTTAAAACGCGGGAGTTATTGGTTCGAAATTTGTTGAAACTTAATATAGTATATTTAAAAAATCCTGTCTCGTTTATACATAAACATATTTTTGGTGGATTGAAATAAATAACTATAAGACAATAAACCCGGTTTTTGATATGTTCATTTATATACCAACTTATTTACTGACCTTTTCCATTACCTATAGTTGGTACTGAAGATTATTCGGCTTTTGTGAGAGTATAACAATATCTTTTACAAATATCTAATAGCTTAGGTATTATCCATTAATCTGTGGGCCCCTATTGTCTCATTTCAGTTATCTAAAGACATTTTCAAGTGTAGCTATGAATAATTTTGGGGAAATAGTAACACTTTGATAAACTCCTTTACCAATTCGGAACGTTTTAAAAGATTTGTGGAGATGTATTTTTGCTCTTGCATCCTTATATATGTTATTGTATGACTAAAGGTATACCTTCTCAATGCCATACATTTTTTCTTGTTAGTATAGTTAAGCTAGAAAAAAATCTATAAATACGAGTTTTCGGATAAATTTGATATAAATTGATGATGATCATACACAAAGCAAGTAAAGGAAATTAAAAATATCGCACCCTCATCGTTATAAAAAAGGACATTGTTCTAAATACCCCCTTTTCCAATTAAGTCCCCTCGTGCCATATTTTCAAGGTAAAAAAAAACTTTAAAATACCCTAATGATATTGAAAGTAATAACTCACAGAACACTGTCTGTCTTCTCATAAAAGTTTTAAATTAGCTGTCGGAATAGAAACGACATTATTATCTCACTCTAATTTACAACAGGAGTAAAATGAGGCAGTTCAAATTTTAAACTCAATTGGGAGAAAATTTAGAACACTCGAGTAGAAAAGATTTGTCTTTTCTCCTTCTGAAATTGGACGGAATCGGAGGGGAAAATCGGGGGAGACATGAAGAAAGCGAAATGTGTTTAAAGGCGTGTTGAAATAAAAACTTGAGAAATAGTTATTGAAATGTGATTTACTTTTCTCGAGTTTATAAAGTGAAATATAAAACTACAGATCTAACAATTTTGTTGAAGGAAAGAATGTATAAATATAATTTTTATTTTATTACTATTTTATTTTGAGGGGGATATTTAGTTTATTTATATATTTAGACATTCGATTATAAAACCATGGTGATAGAAAAGTATGATAAGATGTATTTATTTTTATCAAACACTGTTTATTCCACTTTTTTGTGACGGTATAACCCTACCGGTTTCAAGGCTTTCACCTCATCTTCAGGGGAGCGCAAACAAGACTAAATGCTGTTCGAACTGGTACCGATATACACGCTTCAACGGTTAGAGGCTGGGGGGTGAGGGAGGCACGGGACAATCCGTAACGCTAATGCTTTCTTCCTCCACAACGTTAATGCCTTAACTATAAACAACATATAAACAACAGTATGAAAGGAAATGTAAATGCGACATATTGATGAATAATGAAAGATTAGAGAAAATTGAGGAATTTCGCTCTTTTGAAAGTATTTCCTCAGATGATGGAAGATTTAAGAGGGATAACGAACGGCGTGTAGCGATAGCAAAAAAAATTATAAGCCACAAAAACATATAACATTTATGTACTTGAACCAAAAATTATCAAATGATGTTAAGATGATAGTTCAAAATAGTATTATTGTACCAACTTTGAGGTTTGAGATTGAATTGTGAACGCGGAAAAAATATTTTTAGGAGTCTAATAACTGCTCTAGAAATTCGACCACTGAGCATGCATGACAATGTACTACAGAAAACGGATGGATTTATTAAATATGAGTGTGTACTTAAGACATTTGTTGAATAAGACAAAGAAGAGCACGCTGAGATGATTTGGACATGTATAACGAATGAATAAAGAAAGACATGCACTACAAATGTATAGTACAAATGTGAATGAAAGGTGTGGTAGAGGAAGATCAAAGAAAGTATAGTTGGATCAAATAAATGATATTTTAAAAGAACCAAACGTAGAAAGTCAGAGAAATTATAGGAGTTGTATGATAAAGTGTATGGATATAGAAGAGATTATGTGTCAAAAAAAGAAAGTCTGACGCATATCCTCTCAGCCTACATCGACAGAGAAAAGGCGTTATCATTTTATTTATACATGACAAGAAATCTATAAATACACAATTTGCGAAAAACCAACAGATAATTTAAAGTTGACACTCAATTTTAATAGATTTGGGTTTGTTGCCTTTCATTTGTCGTGTCCCAAGTAAACTAGGCTTTTGCCTATATCTCACTGAGGACATAGTATGTTATATGGTGAAGTGAATGTATAGTGAATTTATTGCAACACCATAATCCCTTTCAGCCATCAAGGCAAAAGTGAAGCAGATTTGTACATATTACTAGGTGAAACGTTACAATGTTATTTTCAAATAAGACAAAAATACTAATATATAACCAAATAATTTATAGCAAATAAACGTTAACAGTAAAATATGTTTGCAAATGTCATATTAAACTTTCAGTTTTATTGACTTGTTTTCAGCAATGACTATTTTGAGCGATCTCTTTTGAGTGATGAAATATATTTCTTCACTACTCACATTTTACTATCGTTTCCTATCTAGAATTTTTAAATATACTCAGTCACTAAATATACTCGAGTCTTTGGTGACATTGAGTATAATAACTGTGTTACTTTATTTCAAACAATGGCGTTCAATTAATTTTGTGTATTGGTTGAAATGGAGTACAGTTTAGCAAAAAAAATTACCATGTGTAAGGGCATTGTATGAACTTTCATATATTTTTGACGACTTACAAAGGGAAATTAAATAAATTGTTCTTACCGAGATAAATGTCGAAAGTACAAATTGTTTGTATAATGAACATGTGGTGACATCTTCCAACCAAACAGGGTGTTGATTAGGTCTTAAGTAAAAGCCAGATTAGAATCTTTCAATGTAATATAATTTTTTTACCAACTAAGCCATGGAGGTTGTATTTTCTTAGATATATAAAATGTTTGAGTGAAAAAGCCTGTTTATTTATATAACATAATATGTTAAAGGGGTTTGTAAAAGTTTGTCAATGTTCTTTTTTTTTGTTCTCAGAGAGGCACAGTGAGGAATGAAAGACAAATGACTTTTTTAATATATTTATTGATTTGTCTAACTACTTAACATTATGATGACTAGACAACTTGATGATATTAGTTTTTAGTATCCTAGAAACGTGTCACAGGAAAACGTGGTGCGCTTATGTTGTCAGGGTCTCAGACCAAAAACCTCCTTAA
The DNA here is from genome assembly GCA_949825065.1 of Odontocerum albicorne. NCBI lineage: Eukaryota > Metazoa > Arthropoda > Insecta > Trichoptera > Odontoceridae > Odontocerum > Odontocerum albicorne. The sequence continues at coordinate 26,737,811 of OX463859.1, read as the reverse complement.
TAAATCAGGTCTTGATATTTTCTTGTGGGGTCGCGAAACAAGGAGAATAAGACATATATTTTCAGGCTATTTTTTCAGTAGTCTGTAAGATGCAGATATTCTTAAATAAGACGCCAGAATGACCCGTCCTTAAGGTTTCCTTCAAGTTTTAGGGTCATTGGGTCAATCTTTCAGCGCTCATGAAATAAATGATGACTTAAGCCTTGCCTTGGTATTGGTTCGGCCACGGCTTTGTAGGACGTAAAGTATCGGGATGTGGGCCGACCAGGGTGGAGACGGATTATGGCATACTTGTGTATCTGATGAAACTTATTGGGTGATTATGAGATATCTTGATCTCACATTTTAAATAGCTCGCTTGTCATTAACCTCCTTTTGAGTTACGAAAGAATGAAAAATGAAGCCTTAAAGATACTCGATGACACAACAAATCAGAATAGTTCCAGAAAGCATACTAGTCACTCAAGGAATAAAAAAAATCAATTTATCAATTGAAATATAGCTTTTATGAGTGATAAAGATACACAATATGGAGTCTTTATTAGCGATATGGATATATAATACGTTGTCTTAATGAGTGATATATTTCAAAATAGACCAAAGTTCACACAATTTTTGATAATGTTAATTTTCATTTTGGGAATTACAAATACTGACTGAATATCAATCGTCAACAGGAATATATGTTGAAGTCAGGGACATGACACTATTTCTTGGTTGTCTGTGATGGATCACGCTTGGTTAGCGATCGAATGATTATTTTCTGAGACATTTTCTTTTATGTCTGTTATTTGTTACCCCCGCACGGCATCAATCACGTCTCTTCCCTGTTCTCTTGTTAGTACGGAAGACACTTGTACAAATATTGTATTTTCTTTATCCTTTTTCACTCTTTCTTTCTTCATTATCGTTGTTGCTTTTAAATCTACATTTAGGAGGGTTTTTTTTTTGTTTATTCATGTTGTTCAAATATATCCCCAATTTATTTACATTTTTTTTAGATTTGTAAACACTCGAGATCTTAGATATCCATTTTTTAAAAGTAAATTTAATATTTTTCGATTTTTGGCTTAGGCTATTCTTGAAACTGTGCACCACCCCTATATTTATAGTTTATTTCTTGGTTAGTTGCAATCGAAAAAAAAACCACCTTTCGTCTTTTAAAAGTATTGTATTAATACAATGTTCATTTTGCTATTGAAATTTTTGGACCATTTGAATTAATCCGCAGAGCAAATAATATGGTACTGCGATGGAAATCGAGTCAATAATATCCGAAGAGAACTCCACTCAGCTTTATATCGGTTCATTTTCGGACCGATTGGTTTTTCCCATCTAGTGGTGTTAAAGGGTAGTTTTGCTAAATTTGAAATTTTCTGTACTGGCAACTGGCTAGACTATTAATTTAATTTGGATTCTAGAGTGAATTTTCTATCCTTTTTCGTCATGTCAAATCGAGTTTGTGGACTTACTATTTCACGTGTGCCTCAGTTTCTCTCTAGTATATTATTGATGAAATATCACATTGCTCAAAGATAAATACTTCATGATGCTATGGCATGGAAGATGCGCTGTCGCAGGTATTATTTCCCCTCCGGAGAAAAAAGTTATTTTTTAATCACTACGTGACATCACACTCATGGAAAATAAAGAAGATTTTGATATTTTAGTCTCCTCGTTGTCGTTGCTGGGCCTGCTACTCGAGGATCCTTTCGCCACTCCAAAGTCAATCTTGAGATCTTCCTCAACTTCGATCACAGCATTTTCTGTCAGAAAACGAGCTAATCCTCGATGTACACACCCTCTCGTAGATGTCACAGACATGTTGATCCTGCTGAATCATCTGGTATTTCTGACTCATGTTCACAACACGCCTATTGTTTCTCATATGCCTGGTTGCAGTGGCGCCATTAATCTAAGAACATGTGGCTCTCCTCTTTACATAATCCTGAGCCACCTGCTCCCAGTTTTCAGGCACCCCGCACAAAGTCAGTGACTCTCGCAGACTCTTCATAGTGCTTCTTCCGTCTCCATGATCCTTTGCATGGCCATTATTTCCCCGTATAAGACGCGTTTTGGGAGTCAAGATTTCGCAGGATGGGGACTAAATTTGTACCCCATAACAGCGTGGGTGGTAGATGTTTGTTCTGCTCTGTGATGTAGGAGATACACACACATATTTATATATCTAAAAGCATTCAACACTAGCTTTACTCGTCTTGTGGTTTCCTTTAATTGCATTCCTTTGAAATATTTAATTTAAACTAAATTCGTATATAATCAAATCCAACTAAGAACAATAGTAGAAAAATGTAAAAAAATGTGTTAAAAGGTTCATAATTTCTTTTTGTTAAAAATATCATATGTTTTTAGCTTATACGGTAAATAACACATCCCCAAGAGACTAGAAGTCATTTACTCTTTAAAAGCTCAAAAACACTCTAATGCAAAAACTCTTTCTTCAAGGCTTTGTTGAATCCTAGAGAATATTGTAGCGAATTGATATAACACATAGTAGTGGGAATATTATTTTTCAAAGGTTTGTGTTAAAAGGCAACATTCTTAATATTCATATGTCGGCCATTTGAGTATAGTCGTATTTTGTTTTAAATATGTTATCATTGTTACTTTTTTTATTTTCCTCCCTTAAACTATATAAAGTAGTAATCTCATCGACGTTTTTGTGTTTTTATGTTCTCATTGACACACGTAATAAGCTGATAATTTGAAATTAGAATTCCTTGTTTCTTGACCAGCAGACTTTCTTTATCCAGGCTTAAAAAATCAAACACGATTGGGGAAAGAAAAATATTTTTATATGATTATTGAAGTATGTATCTTTTATATGATTATTAAACTGTGTGTCTTTTATATGATTATCGAACTCTAAGCTATCGAACTCTAAAAATATTTTTATATGATTATTGAAGTATGTATCTTTTATATGATTATTTAAGTGTGTGCCTTTTATATGATTATTGAACTCTGTCACTATAATGTGTTTCCTTTTCATGAAAAACGAACAAATATTAAAATACATTCAATCTGAAAACACAATCTTAATTATGACATTGATCTTTCAAACATTCTTACGTCCAATCTTTTGAAAATTTATTATATTATTAATGTGTATAATATAATATCATTATTGTCGAGAGGTGCATGGGCGCGCGATAACGCACTGGACTTTCGTGCGGAAGGTCGTCGGTTCGAACCTCGCGCTGTGATACTCCCCTCGAACGACACAGGGACTTTTTTCGCCTAGTGTTTGAAGGTATAAGGATACCTATGACTTCTGTCATATATATACTTTTTAAAAGAAAAAAAATTGTCATGAGGAAATTAAGATATATTCATAATTATTATTTGTATGCAACAGGTATTACGATGACCTCCGTAGCCCAGTTGGTAAGACACCTGTCTCCCAACCTGGAGGTTGCGGGTTCAAATCCTTTTTAACTTAAGGATTCTATAACATATTTATGGTTGGTTGGACAATATTGATATATGGTAATAAGCCCGCCACGTTGTACTGTATACAACGAAAGTATAATACAATACAATGCAATCGTTTCATAAACAATCCCTGTTTCTTGTTACTGTAATATTTTAAATACACTCTCTTGAAAACAGTACGGTGATATGGTATATCCCTCCCTGTCTTATGCCTCGCTTAATTTGAATTCATTTTACTTGTCTTCCAGTTCGACTGTTTTATTTTAAAAGCCCCCATAAAATTTAAAGACCCCTATCTCGCAAATTCCAGACGATACATAATTTTAATAGGTTCATTATTAGACTGAATGTTTATTTGTCTGACGAGAAATTTCAAGTTAAGTCAGAAATGTCTGTAACAATAAAATTTATATGATTATTCTTTAACGCTTTCCGATGTTTGAAAACGTACGTACAGTACCCGGCGGTAAGTAATACACGTCGTTTCTAGAGCGTCGTCTGTCGCATGATGCGCTTAAAAGTCCAGTATTGTTGTCACGATGCGGTTAGCGTACCGTGCGACAGAGACGACGATCTACAAACGATGTGTATTTCTTACCGCCGGGTACTGTACACTTACGTATACATATCATCAGTATAAAGAAGTCCACATACGTTACAATTCAACATTTATATGCCACCCATTGACCTCTGTAATTCCTTTAAACATGAATCAATCTCTCTCTGTACCCTAGAGTATAAACCACGGGAGTCACATTTTACCCCATTGCTGAGTCTTTTTTGGATTTCTACTTTACATCTTACATTCATTGAAACGAGAGCGCCTATGAAGGAAATCATTAGACGTTTTCGTAATCCTTCAACCTTTATGTTTTTCTGTTCAGTGTTTCGAATCGGTCCACGATGAGAACTTCGGTTTAATTTTTGTTTATTTATAGTTTGTGGATCTCAATTTCAACTCCAATAAAGAACTCAGACATCTCATTTTTGTCGTTGACCATAAGTCTTGTGCCGTTATACCGAATACGAATAAAATTTTAGTAAACATTATTTTTTTTTCAGATACGCACGCTGGGTGACACGAAGAGTGGCAGTGGGCACAATTGCGACGATCTGGCTGCTGGCGGCCCTGATCAGCTTTGTGCCAATCTCTCTGGGCCTGCACCGCCCTCAGGGTGCGGCAGCTCTGCCCCCTCAGCCGCGCCCCACTTGCGCTCTAGATCTGACTCCGTCTTATGCTGTAGTGTCCAGTTGTATCAGTTTCTATGTGCCATGTATCGTCATGATTGGCATATACTGCAGGTAAGAATTCTAATTTTATCAACACATTTTTTTCGAAAAAGTTATTAGAAATGTTCCACATTTTTTACAATTTTCGTTTTTTATAGTTTTTACGTCTATTTTAATTATTTCTAGGTTATACTGCTATGCCCAAAAACATGTGAAGTCAATCAGAGCCGTGACAAGAACAGTCCAGTTGCCGGACAACAGGACCAAAAGTGTCAGGACCCGGGTGCAGACTCACGTCCACTCCTCCCCTTACCACGTGTCCGACCACAAGGCTGCCATCACCGTGGGTATAATCATGGGCGTCTTCCTCGTATGTTGGGTACCTTTCTTCTGTGTCAACATTGTGGCTGCCTTCTGCAAGACTTGCATTCCAGGTTAGAATATAAAACTCTTTAAAGTTGTTTGTTGTATTTTTGATTATCCAGAGGAATATGCAAGAAAGCAGAGGAATAAGTGACTCACCTTTGAATTGGAAGAGCCAAATAAAGGAAGTCACGAGTGTTAACCTAACATCAGTACATATGGGGGAAAAGGAGGAGAAGAAAGAAGTATAAATAAAGCCATGAGCGAAAAAAGAGAAAAATAAGATTATTTTTCAGTTTCGTAATATTTTACAAAGGTTATGTATTAGTTAAAAAAACGTGTTCCGGATTGGTTGCCGTGTTCTGTTTTTAGGTAAATTTAATATGTGACTTAAATATTGATATGTGATAACATTTTTTTACTCCACCCTGAGGACGAAGACTGTAAGTTTTTCGAAACATTGATTCATTTAACACTTCATTCTAAAACAATTTGGCAGACTTACTGCCAAACAGTCTCATTACAGGCAACATCGGTCATCATTTAAGCCAACATAATACGTTAACAACTTCGAAAAACATTTTTAAGTGTGTAAAACAGCCGCAAAAATCTAAGAACATATTAGCATAATTAATTGACGGAGAATTCTTTCAAAAAAAATATTTCTTTGTCAATTTTCATTTGGATATTTAAGTTATTGACCTGGCTGACAAAAGTTACAAACAGTTTTTTTACTCCCAGTCACGTTTTACGCCTTGATTGTACTTTCAAGAAATGTTTGCAAAAATTACATTATTTTCAAATTTATATGTACTCGTACAACCAAAATTCAGTCTCATGTAAATGATATGAAAGTAACTGAAAAGTAAAAACCATTGAATTGCATCAGTCAGACCTTTCCAAAAAAATACATTTTCATTTTTATTATCAAAATATTTATCAGTATACATAATGAGTATTGTGGTGGATCCCGCCTGCGAGTGTGATCTGGATGAAGAAAGATCATGTGTTTTTTTTCTGCAGTCCTTTACGTGACAGATTTGATTTACTAAACGCCAAATATTGGCCAAGTCTAATGAATATTGCTTTTCTTCTTTCTTCAAAAAAGTGCCCCTCTCCGATCGATTGTTAAATTTTTGAAAGTTTAACCAATTGAAGCTTCAAATTACTAAAAAAAATATTATACTGATTAATATAATTGCATAAATGACTTTGAAGAGGAGGCACAAATTATCCTAGCGTTGGTGGATTTCTGAGTAATGAACAAAAAAATCAGTGTTTAATTTAAAAACGAAGTTAGGTAACAGTAATAAAAAAAAGGACCAGTGTCAAAATAGTAGTTAGCACTGACTAAAAAAGATAACATTAAAAATAAAAGGGCAATGTTAATTGGCGATTTAGAGAGCAGACTCTCCTAAAAAATTCTCAAAACAAATAATATCGATAGAAATTGGCATTTGTTTTTATCAAACGCTGTTTATTAAACTTTTGGTAATGGTATAACCCTACCAGTTTCAAGGTTTTCACATCATCATCAGGGAAGCACAAACAAGATTGACTTCTGTTCGAACAGGTTCTGATATACGCTAAAAGATTGGTTGGGGATTGTGGATGAAGGGAGGCAGGAGACAACTTCAGCGGGCAGTGGCGAGATTCTTGGAATATATGTGTTTGCCAAATATTCACCTCGATGCACTGACTTAGAAATTTCTAGGGCCTGTAATCAATCCAATTTATTTCCGTTACTACTTATATAAGAATTTGGCATCATCGATAGAAAAGTATGGTTTTAACGGTGACAATGATTAGCCATTTCAGAACAAATAAGAGGATTTGTTAAGGCGGATTTGTGTTCACTAAATCTCTTTTCAAATAATCTTCCGGTCTTTCCTATGTAGAAACTTTCACAGTCAGCATATGAAAATTTGTAGACACCACTGTTTCTTAGTATTCCATTTTTGCTTTTCCCGTAAAATAAGAGTTGCCGGAGATTAAAATTAGTGTAAAAAGCTGGCTTTATGTGCTTTGGTTTTTTTTGGTTATTTCGTATATGTTTTTTATAAATAGGACTTTGCTCCATTTATAAGTATGCTTATAGGTGTCGTTAAATATATGATATTTCATGAGTTTCTTTTTTGTTTTATTTTTTAAAAGTGAATCAATGAGGCTTCCAGGATAGCCATTATTTGTAGCATGTTTTTTCATGGTTGGAAATTCATTTTTAAAATGGTCATCGGTTTAGGGGACACTGTGCAATATATGAAGCATACAGTTAAAGGCGGCGAATTCATAGTTAGTAGGATGGTTAGAAGTTGCTGGAATTACAGAGTCGGAAATAAGTGTCTTTTCTGTATATGTCTATATAAGTCAGTGCATCGGGGCGAACATCTGGCAAACACATACATTCCGAGAATCTCGCCACTGCTAGCTGAGGTTGTCTCCTCTCTCCCTCCACCCACAGTCCCTATTCCGAATGTTTACCGATTTCAGTCTTGTTTGTGCTCCCCTGATGATGAGGTGAAAGCCTTGAAACTGATAGGGTTATATCGTTACAAAAAGTGGAATAAACAGTGTTTGATAGAAACAGATTACAATGTCTTTAAACCTCCACAGTGTCAATACCTCGAATTATAATAATATATCGATAGAAAGTTTGAAAAAAGGATCAGTGTTAAAAGAATAGTTTGTACTAACTGAAAAAGATAACACTAATAAGAAAAGGACAATGTAAACGGTACCGTTTAGAGAGTAGACTCTCTTCAAATACGCCCAAAACAAAGAAATTCTATACTGAGTTTAAAAAAAAGAATCAGTATTCAAATAGTACTTTGTACCGACTAAAAAAGATAACATTAATAAGAAAAGGACAATGTAAACGGTACCGTTTAGAGAGTAGACTCTCTTCAAATACGCCCAAAACAAAGAAATTCTATGCTAAGTTTAAAAAAAAGGATTAGTATTCAAATAGTAGTTTGTACTGACTAAAAAAGATAACATTAATAAGAAAAGGACAATGTAAACGGTACCGTTTAGAGAGTAGACTCTCTTCAAACGCACCCAAAACAAAGAAATTCGACACAAAGTTGAAAAAAAAGCATCAGTGCTAAAATAGTAGTTTGTACTGATTGAAAAAGATAACATTAATGAGAAAAGGACAGTGTGAATTGTGTTGTTTAGAGCGCAGACTCCCTTCAAATGCGCTCAAACATAGAAAACCGATAGAAAGTTTCATAAAAAAACTACTCTTAATAGAATTATACTGTATTCAGGTATACCCATTCCTCGATTTACGCGTGTTTTTTATTTGATTTTAATCTTACGCAGTTTGTTTCTAAAATGTAAATGGATTTTTCAAGAAGATAGCGCTAATTAATATTATACATATAGTTCAACCACTTGTCTACGGTACGAAAATCAAGGCGAATCAACGGAATAATTATTATTGTTATTATTAATAAATTATTTTTTTGCTATAAATGTGAGCAAATTCATTCAATTAGCCAGAAAATTGGAAAATAGGATAAAAAATATTGATTCCAATGTTGAAAGAGCTTAAAAAATTCAACGAGAGATAAAAAGTATTAAAATGCAATATGAAGAAATTACTGAAAATAAAAAACAAATATTATTTACAGATTTTCTAACAGTAACCAGAGAACGTTTTTCTTCAAAAGAATGAGACATTTTAGATATTTCTACAGATGGTAGCGACTTTGAACTAACAGTTGTGAAGAAGAAAAAAAAACAGTGGCTTCAGAAGACAGCAGCAAAAATTCTGAATAAAATAATCTCGTTTCTTTTATTATATTATATGTTTATGTATGTGAACAAATTATGTACATTTTTAATTCCTTCGCTAATTTTTATATGTTACTGAAAAGTATGTGTGTGCATTAAATAAAAAAAATGTAATAGTGACATTATATTTTATTCCTTTGTACAATCATAGATTTGCACGCGTTTTTTGGAACGTATCCCCACATTTCGTATAAACTTTATATGTTTTTTACGCAATTTTTTATATCCTAGAACCAATCCCATGATTTTGTATAAACTTCGTGTCTTTTTTTACGTGGTTCTCGTTTACGCCGTTATCTCAGAACTTATCAACCGCGTAAATCGAGAGACGAATAATCACAAAAAAAAATCTGTGTAAAAAAACATTATTATTTTTATGTTTTCAGGACTTGTCTTCAAGATTCTATCATGGCTTGGCTACTCCAACTCCGCCTTTAACCCAATTATCTATTCCATCTTCAACACCGAATTTAGGGAAGCATTCAAGAGAATCCTGACTTCTCGCTACCCTCCGTGTTGTGGTTATCAATCAGTCCGCGGAGTCAAAGAAGGAACCAAGAACGACAATTTTGTTACAGACTACGGAACCAAAACTCTGGTAGTCAGACGACAAAGTGGTTCTTTAAGAGAATGCTCTTTTGTGGGAGCAACACCAAGATCTTCTGTGGAGTCTGTAAGAAACTTGAGAGATAGTCAGATTTGACCAGAGGAAGATGGAATCCAGCACTCGAGCTACAGTGGACTGCTGGATTCCGTAGATGTTGTATAATAGATTTTCAAATTGTATGTTATAAATTATTGGTCAAAAAAGCCTATCAGATCTTGTAGATTTATATTATATTTGTATATATATATTACAAGTATTAACCTGATTTTCAATAAAACAGGTATTAACCTAATTCTCAGTACTTCAGCTAAGAATTAACATAATTCTCAGTTTAACAGGTATCAACCAAATTTTATGCAATACTGGTATTTACTTAATTCTCACTCATACAGTTATTAGTCTTATTCTGCTTAATACAGATGTTTCCTAAACTCTCAATAATACAAGTATAAACTTATTCTTATTAATAAAGGTTTAAACCTTATTTTTAATAATACAGGTGATACCTAATTATCAATAATACAAGTATGAACGATATTCTCTGAAACACAAGTATTAACTTAATGTCTCAAAGTTAAGATCAATTATAATAATAATCATGAGACATCTATCAGTTAAAGTAAATGTCAAATAAATTTTTTTTTCACTGTCCACAGTTAAAAATTCTATCTGATTTTCATTTTGGTCGAAGTACCATTTGTACATTGATGATTTTAGGAAGGTCAACTTAGCGTACTTTAAAATCTATCTTTTTGCTTCCATATAATTGTAATTCACTGTAAGAGTTATTGACTGTTTTTCTTATCGAATGCAATTTATTTTCTTATAACTGGCGTTTTATATTTTATTTCTATTCAGTGACAAAAAACTATAGTTAATATTAATAAGTAAAATACAGTTTTTTTATTTCTTTTGATAATGCCAAGAATTCATGAAAGTTTTTTCCAATTAAATTGATAATACTACAACTACTAACTCTTCCACCTTGGAGTACAAAATCTGTCTACACTGACTGATCGTCTATTTTGAGTATCCAAAGCATTGAGACAGCCTTTGGAATTTGAGAGATAAGTTTAAAGACAAGGAGACCATACTTGCTCCTCAGAGACGTTATTTCATCATTCATAACTCACAGTTCATCAAATACATATTGACAATTAACCCGCATCTGGAAAAGTAACAGCACTCATGTTTTTCTAGGGCATGCCAGTTACCCGATTAGCTAACCTGAAACATTTTTTTATACTTTGAGTTTTATCAGAATTGAACCAGCCACCTACGGGTAGAAGGCTTGACACCAAAGTAGTAAAAGTCAGGTATAACTGGAAAAACTGTAGAGATTCATGATCAAGGGCACAAGATAAGCTGGCCTTTTAGGAGCATCTCATTTACCTTGTTTCTTGTATGAATCATGTTAAATCTTTACAATGATTTTTTTCTTCTAATATAACTTGGTTTTGACTATCAATAGCTGAGATTCTTCTTATTATTAAATAAATAAATAATTTAATTTATAAAGTAAACTAAGCTTTTTTCCTAAACTTGAAACATTTTCTCGAATGAAACGTTTGGCATTACAGTTTTTAATGCGTTACGATTTTTTTTTTGTAATGGACATAGAAGCCAAAAAGAGAAAGAAAAGTTTTAGACTGAGAAGATGGGTGATATTACTTTTTTCAACTTTGGAATTGATATTTTATTGGAAAATAAAACTATTTTTATTCTTAGAAAAAAAAAGTAGTAAATGTTTGACTTGTCAGGGTTTAAAAGTCGTGTATGGCATATCAAAAAGGAGCTAAAATGTGAATATTTCTTATACAACTTTAAAGGACACTGTTTGTATGAAAGTGTTTCTAATTTTGTATATAACATACTCGTATATCTGAAAAAAAATATATTTACATTAATTCACGTTTTTCTAATGTTAAATATTTATTAAATATATCGCTGAAATTTATTTACTGTCAATATCATAAAAAAAATATTATTAAAATTGGGAATGATTTTTTTTCTAGCTTTGATTTTCATCCAATTATGTGAAACAGATCCTTTAATAAGGAATTATTATTTTATTCTACTAATTTTACATTATTATCACAAAATGTTTGCCTACTTCCTATGCTAAGGATTATTTCTGGCGGAATAAGGTACTCGTAGGTTTGTAGTGTGGTTTATGGTGCAATAATAAATTACACACTCTCGTCGAGATCGCTGCCCTAACAATCAAGAGAGACATTAGAAGCAGTGCAGAGAGATCAAACCAACTGGATGAACTCAAACATCATTTGCATAATCACCAGCTTCTAGTCCCTAGATTGGATCCATTTAAAATTTTTATTAAAGCCACTCAGTCTCTGGAGTAACATCGGGACACCTGTTTTTGCTGAGATGAACAAGTGAAGAAGGACACCGGGTCTGAGAGGGTGAATTTTGATTGTAAAGGCATTGCCAACTGGCTTTGAACTGCCCTGAAGTATCTGAATATATCATAACTGAAATAAGGACAATCTAGAACATCATGTCAAAATGAGAAATGTTGTATGATGGATCGATTTTCTTATTCATGAGAAACAGTTCCTAGGAGCCTGGTGTCTTATACCGAGGAGAGGTGGATTCCACTATTGTCCAGGTGTCAGAATTCTGGATTGAAGTACTATAGTTTCTTAGCACGATAAAAAGAAGAATTTGGCTTTTTTGCAAGACCTCTTAAATGGAGCCTAGGAATATGACGTTGAAACCAATGCTGTAAAGATAAAGTGGAATAAACTTTATTTTCTTGTTTAATGTAACTTTCACAGCGTCAAAGCCGAAGCCATTGTTAAAGTACTCGTACATTATACTGGGGCTTTGTCAAAAGTAACGCTTTAATGTCGCAGAAGACAATATGCATAATTACAACTGAGTGCTTAGTTAACTTTTGAATAGGTAAAACGAATTTCGCGACTGCATTTGCAAATTTTGGTTTTGAACAACGTGCAGGATTAAAGCTGGAGCGTCATTTAAGGGAGCAAAGATCCGTACCTGTGATAGGAGTGTTCGAGGTACGCTCATTCTTAAGTCAAATAATAAGATTAAAATAACTTCTCTTTATTTAAAAATGAATGAGTGAAGAAAAATATCTATATAATTTATATGAGTAAAAGTAGTGATAGAAAAATAAAAGTTAAACAACGGTGGTTCAAAGCTTAAAGCATACTTCAGAATGTTTATTATTTTACATCTCAATTATGTTACACTTACTTATTGGCCATTTTCTACAGTTTATGAGCAACTTTTAAAATGATCTCCCAGTGCTGTTGAGCAACAAAAGTAGCACCATAAAAAATTACCTGATCCAAAGCTGCAGAAAATTTAACATGCCGATCATCATGAAATTTGACTTTTTTGCCATCAAAATTTTGGGTTCAAGATATGGTTGTTGAAATGTGACAGTATGCACACAATAACCTAAAATACACGTACAGTAGTTTTTCGTTCAATGAAGGGCAAATAATTATACTCGATAATAAGGGTATGCTTTCTTAACTGAAGTCTCACTGCGATGGTGAGGCTGCATTCAATCAATGTCACTCCTGATGGTTTGCCCAATGTTCCTGGTGAGCTATTCAGAAGAGGAACTTTAGAGACAACTTTTTTTAACACGAGTGATCTTTAATGCTGATAATTTTACCGAATGACTTACCTTAAATACAGTAAGTAATTAAAACTTTAATTAGTAATTTTTAAAACCATAAACATTCTTGCATTACACTTCATGAGTGATAATTTTGATAGTGGCTTGGTCCTCGAGTATAAAGAACGTAGTACAATAAGTTCTGCTGGGTTTCAGGGTGTGAGAACATGCAAATTGACTGAGTTATCTTCAATTTTGTTTAAAGTGCAAACTTCATCTAAAAGTACCACAAATAATGATTATTTAACTTTTTTCACTCAGAATACTTGAGAAGCATAGTAGTTCTAATTTTATTTAAAGTGCAAACTTCGTCTAAAAGTACCACAATTACTGATTATTTAACTTTTTTCCCTCAGAATACTTGAGAAGCATAGTAGTTCTAATTTTGTTTAAAGTGCAAACTTCGTCTTAAAGTACCACAATTACTGATTATTTAACTTTTTTCCCTCAGAATACTTGAGAAGTATAGTAGTTCTAATTTTGTTTAAAGTGCAAACTTCGTCTTAAAGTACCACAATTACTGATTATTTAACTTTTTTCCCTCAGAATACTTGAGAAGCATAGTAGTTCTAATTTTGTTTAAAGTGCAAACTTCGTCTTAAAGTACCACAATTACTGATTATTTAACTTTTTTCACTCAGAATACTTGAGAAGCATAGTAGTTCTAATTTTGTTTAAAGTGCAAACTTCGTCTAAAAGTACCACAGTTACTGATTATTTAACTTTTTTCACTCATAATACTTGAGAAGCATAGTAGTTCTAATTTTGTTTAAAGTGCAAACTTCGTCTTAAAGTACCACAGTTACTGATTATTTAACTTTTTTCACTCAGAATACTTGAGAAGCATAGTAGTTCTAATTTTGTTTAAAGTGCAAACTTCGTCTTAAAGTACCACAGTTACTGATTATTTAACTTTTTTCACTCAGAATTCTTGAGAAGCATACTAGTTTTAATTTTGTTTAATGTGCAAACTTCGTCTAAAAGTACCACAGTTACTATTTATTTAACTTTTTTCACTCAGAATACTTGAGAAGCATAGTACGAGTAGTTCTAATTGATAACTTACAAAGACAGTACTTCTTTTTTTAAGTAGTTTTGACAATAGCGGTTTTCTTGCTAAGTCATTCACGAAGGCTTATCTCATAAAAGAGATTTCCTTGTGAAGCTACTAGGTAGTCTTTAGGATGCATCTGATGCCAATAGTTTTTAATACGGATTCACAATAGCTGAGGTGAACTAAAATCAACATTGTTCACCAGTGTAAGCATGAAAAAAAAGTTTTTTTTTTCACATTTGCGAACGTCCTAGGTCTTCATTAAGATGTTAGATTGCTTTAAAAATGTGGAGTTTTTTTACATATATTGAGGATAACAGTATTATTATTATTGTTGTATTTAAAGTGTTAACTACTACGAGTTGATTTTTAATGGTTCTGAGTAATTTTGTTACCACTTGACATTACAAAAATACTATTTTAATATGCACAACTTATTTAAACAAAGCCTCAAAATTTAAGGGATCACTAATAATCACGCGAACAAGTTATGTTTTTTATTCCCAATTTAATAACTATTTTTATTAATGTTTTATAAGGTTACAAACGCTTTTTTACCATATATAATTAAATCTCGTAAATATATCTAACAGAAAAAAAGGTTAATCCAATTAATAGTAGCAAAAATATTAATATAATAACTATATCCATAAATAACTGTACTGTAAAGATGACGTAAAATAAAAAAAATGTTATTTCATTCGTTATTAATTAATGCTTATTTCATTATTATCAATTATTGTTAATTTTATTAAGATGAATTAATGCTTTATTTTATCAAAAATCTTGATTTCTAAAATATTATTTTGTTTATTTTTTAATAGAATTTACAAGTTTTGTAACAGTATATGAGAATAAAATTTAAGGATTTTTTATAAAAGAAAAGCAATAATCAAAATTTAAAACTTTTATAAAAGTTTAGAATATAAACAATGCCAAAGCATAAAATTATAGAAAAATATATTAACTATGTATATTGCAAGTAATTCATACTTTTTAAAAGCCTGAAGCGATTTGAAGCTTATTTTAATGATAAGGATTATGTATATAATATAAAAAAATATATTGAATGTAAATGTTATGAGTTTATTTAAATTATTATCACTTCCAAATATCATTGAAATATCATTGCACGTAATATCAGAGAAAATAAAAAAAAACATATTAGTGAAATATCAAAATACATATTTAAACTAAAATAAATAATCAATAAATAAACTAAAAATCAAACTTTATTTAAAATAAATAATTGAATCAATAGTAATAAAAATGTTTGCGAGATGAATAAATGAGATTTTAAGTATTTCATGAACGGTAGAAGCGATTGCTCGTGAACCGCAAAGCGCACCTACGAGTATCTTTCATCATCCAAGAATAAGTGATTATCGAAAGACTTTCAACAACATGTAGAAAAAAACATTTATAACATTCTTTGAACACTGCACCAGAAATAATAAAGAAAGTCTTGAGAAGCTAGTGATCATGGGTAAATTTGAAAATAAAACGAGCAGGGAGGTCTCCTACAAGATGGACGAAACAAATAAAGGAATTTATCAGAATCCTCATTAAGCGTTTAAGCAACATAGGCCCAGGACTGAGAAGGATGGAGTTAAATGGTGCACCAAATTCTAGGACATTGCAGATAACCACGGCACTCAGCATTAAGCATGCGGTGAAGAAGATGAATTGAATGTTGTGTGTAAAATAAACATTGGCATATTTATATGGTTTGCGCAGAAAATTATGCTGACAAAATGTTTGAATGTACAATAGAAGAAGCGAAAGGTGACAAGTTAGATATATTCCATTCAGTTGAAATTACTTATATGTAAATTATAGTTAACTAACAGTTGACATAGTTAAAAAATCATCATATTATGTTTCTATTTTAAATTTAAAAAAAAAAGCTTCGAATTCCGAATGATTTTTCTATATTAATGCATGTTTTTTGTCGATTTTACTTTATGTCCAGTTTCCATACTTTTTTAAAGCTGGTAGAGGTTTAATTATGTTTTATAAAAATTACAAATTTTTAAACACAATAAATATCTTAAAACAATTAAGAAACATTTAAAATAATGCTGGTGTAAGGGAAAGAGACAGTGTTAAAATTAATATATGAACAATTTATATGTATAAATAAAAACAGAAAATATCAACAAAAAAATTAAAACATATTTATTTATACATGCGATTATTATTATTTATTAAATTGGCACAAGCAAAACTTAAAGTAAATTTAAAAAATATTAAATTATATATTTGCATTAAAAAACTTTTCAAATTCATATTTTGAATTAAAAAGAGTCGCGGACCGCATCCCTAGAAACCGACATGGTCCTTTCTGTGTCAACTTGGACATTGTGCTTTGTTGTAAGCCCAACATGTTTTACCCATAGAAACTTCTTCTCCCTGGCTCCATCCCAACTCATTGTCTGCGAAGACTGTTGGGGTCAGCTCTCCTCGTCCTCAGGTTGTATACTCTTCTGTCCCGGACTACATCCCCCAGGCCGTGCCTCTGCATCAGGTTATCTTTCTGCACCACCCACGAATTATTTGGTCTTTCTCTGGTTGTTATTCGAGGAAGATCCATGGAGATTGCCTGGTTCACAATGTGATAAGGTGCTCTGCGTCCAACGTGCCCACACCATCTCAATCGCCTCTCCTCCATCTTACTGTTGATGTCTGTAACACCTTGGCTTCCACGAATGCGTGAACTTTTTATTTTGTCTCTTAGGGACACACCAGTTGACCATCTTAGCATGTTTTACCCATATAGTATGGTTACAATAAACGTGCTTAATACATACTATTAAACCGTTTTCCTGCTGGGATAGGCACAGATGACAGAGTCCCAGACATTCACACACCTTCTTATAGAGCTCCTACGATTTCTTTATCTTTCTACGTTTCCTTAATTTAAATATCATTCATTCCCTTACTCTAACCATACTTTGATTTTTCCTTTAAATGGTTCCGTAATATGCTATTGTGTACAACATATACGAGTACAACATGCATTAATTTTTTATTTTTTAATGGATGAGTCGCTAACTACATAGGGTTAAAATAATGTACTATAACATGATACAGTGAACCGTTGATAATAAAAAAAAAAATGACACTGACGGTAATATACAATATTTAAATAAAAATTATTCATATTTTATAGTGAAAATCTAAATTATAGTTTTTGTAATAAATTATTTTTATTTTTTTCATGAAAATCATTTGAATTTATTTTATATTCGGAGTTTAGAAAAGTTGATTTTATATATGTACGAGTAAATGTAGTTTTTAAGCTAAAAAATATATAATCACTTGTATTTTTTAATTCTACTTAAGTCTAATATTCAACAAATAAAATACACATTTTCGAACCGCGGGCGGTTCGGGTGTAGAGAAATTTTGTAAATATCTTTGAAATATATATATTTGGCTAAATAATGAAAAAACGATGATCTTGAAAAAGCATTATTTAATAAAATCATTTTAAATTAGTGTATGATTTTATTTTAGTAAAAGACAACTCGTATTGTACGAGTATTTGAATCTCGTTTATCATAAAAAAATATTCTTAATAAAAAAAGTTATATAAATATGGAAATCCATATTTTTATTCGGGGTAAAATAAGTAACAAGAATTCATTTAATTTTGCAAACCAATTTTTTTATTGTGTTAAGAATATTTAAGAAGAATAAATTATTTGTTTTATCCACTTATTATATATATAGTCGGAACAAAAAAGTTTTTTCTACATACATTTTTTAATGTGGAGTTTTCCAAATAAACCTTGATTTGAATATTTTTTACATGAAACGATTCCATTCTCAAATGATAATAAGTGTAATGACAAAGTATTTTTTCTTTGTTAAATGTTCTAATAAAGAGTTACACAAAACACGTTCTAATAAAGAGTTACATTTAATACATTCATATTTTTATACTGTTTAAAATATTTAACAAAACTCTGTTTTATTATTCCATCCCCTAATTACATTCAGTGAGATTCAAAAGAAATTTATTGTTTAACTTTCATTTAGATTAACCTTTAACCCTTTAAGACCTGATCAAAATTTAGACAACCTATCCCATTGCCTGACTTATTTTTGATGGATTCTGTTTTTTAGGAAGGGTTTACTAAAATTGCTATGTCTAGATAAATATTTAAAATATTGTAATGAAACTTTAGTAATTTATTTAAAATATATTAATAATTTAATTTCATAAACTACTTCTGCCAATATTCTACTTCGTGGGTAGCTATTGTACTCATATATCACACTCCTTACAAAGGGTCTTTCAAATTGAGTGTTTTTTTAACTCAAATTTTTTAAATTCTTAAATAAAACACACAATTTGCTTTGATTTCGAAGAACTTTTTATTGGTCATTAAAGTATAATGTATGACATTTAAACACAAAAAAAATATTGGTCTCTTGCAGCTCCACAGATGTCCACTTTTTTTGTCAAAATTTTCGATGACATTTTGGCATAATTGCGGTTCTAACTCACCAATGACGCCAATAATTTCGTCCTTTAGCTCAGGAATTAATTTAGGGTCATTCTTATAGACTTGGTATTTAACGTAACCACAGAGAAAATAGTCCATCGGTGTCAGATCACATTATCTTGGTGGCCAATTAACATCACCGTTTCCGGAGAATACAATACATACAATCATTTGAACGCGTTGTTGCATTGTATACGACTCCATTTTTATAAATGTCATACATTACACCTCTCAAATGTCACAAGACCCAAGCAAGTTCGCGACGCCATCTGTGTTTTATCCAAGAATTTAAAAAAACGCTTAATTTAAAAGGCTCTTGACGTGTGTCGAATCTCACTTATCTTCTAGTGCTTAACACATAACATACGAGCTGCAAGTTGTGCATCTTTTTTTTCTTTTTAAAACACATTATTTGACAACCTGTTTAGAAAATCATACAAATAGTTCATTATATTTAGAAGAAGAGAAAAACTTTTGACTGGTCTTCAGATTTATATGTCAAAAATTTCAAGACCATGCATTTCACAGCACATTGATGACGCGACAACAGAATTTAAATTATTAATCAATTCAGGCCTTTTTTCACTATCTAGGATATTGCCCATTTTAGAAACCAGGAGATTGTTCTTTGAATGTTGAATTGTTTACAAAAAAAGGTGTCTGGATGCTAGTAATAACCGTATTTATGAAGGTGTACCGTATCGATCACGTAAAAACAAGGGACGGGGCTCAACGTAAATCTAGTGTATCACCTTAAAGAAATTAAATTGTAAGTATTGGATGAAATATATTTTTAAATCTTTGAAATAAAAGTAAAATACACGTATCAATAGTTTAGCTTTTTGGAACCCCATACTAAAATATTTAACAAGAAATAGTTTTTGTCAAATCCCCGATTACAATTTTAAGATAAAATGAAAAAAAAAACAAATTCTTGTTAAATATCCAAAACATATCAAAACATTGGATTATTAAAGGTTTAACCTTGTAGAACTCTATACGACTATATTAAACCGGATATTATTTTGGGATTTCACTAATTGTAACGAGTGTATTTTCATATGAAAATAGTTTACAAGAAATTATTTTTTCATTCCGCTGATTAAAATTATGAGTTAAAATAACAAAGTAAACTCGTATTAAATATAGGTTATTTAATACTTTTTATTTCGATCCCGTGTTTTAAATTAAAGTAATTTCTTTAAAAATATTTTCATATGGAATTCCTCAAATTGTAAATTGTATGTTTATTTTAAATATCGACAATTGTACTTGTTTTTTTTATGCTTATTATAAAAAGGTTATTTCGTTTTTTTTGTACAAAAATAATGCCAACTATAAAAACATATTTCTTTTTTACCAGTAAAAATTGCAAAAATGAATGTTGCGTTTCTTCTTATGTGCCGCGTCCATTAATGTTGCGTTTCTTTTTTCTTCGTGGAACTTTTCCACTTATAGATTGATTGTTACATGTTTGAAGCTTAATCAGCTGAAACCTTATCATAAATTGTCTGATTGTCTTTTTAAAAAAATGTTATAATGTATTGGCTCACATAATTACATGATGACTTGAATTTGATGGCATACGTCATCCTAGTTTGGGTTGATTGTCGATTAAAAAAAAATTCTATAAGGGTATGAATAATCAAATTTCTTATACCCATTAAATAACTCATTTGGTCACTCAAGCTTGTGACGTAACAACTCCCGACGAAATTTGATCATAATACTTGTTCATTATCCCTTCTATCCCTGTGATGTATAATTAGTACACATTGCTTCTTAAAACTTTAATATATCTATAAATATAATAAATACTGGGTTCAGATTTTAGGTATTCCTCCGCAATACATTTACGCATTGAATGAAAAAAAAAAACAATATTAAAAATAATTAGCACTTATCGGCCACATCAGAGATATTTTGTGAAAATCGGGAATAAATTCACCAATACAATCAAACGTGTGCCATTGTGTGACGTAGGCATATTCATTCTGAAAAACCACCATGGGTGAGAAGCGACGCTATTCACGTCTCACTCTTACTTTACTTTGGTATATGGGAATGCAAGAAATAGAATCTCAATTCGCTCGCTTCTCTCGCTTCAGCAGCTCATTGGCATCCATTTGAGGTGGTCTTTTCGCCCGTTTTGTGAACGTCGGCTGATATTTTTTTTAT
This sequence comes from Odontocerum albicorne, assembly GCA_949825065.1. Classification (NCBI taxonomy): domain Eukaryota; kingdom Metazoa; phylum Arthropoda; class Insecta; order Trichoptera; family Odontoceridae; genus Odontocerum; species Odontocerum albicorne. Next base: position 26,716,938 of record OX463859.1, on the reverse strand, counting down.
GTTTTCAGCAATTAAATTTCCATTATTATCACTTTTGACTTCACGTTTAATTAATTTAAGAGATAAGCTATGAATATTCTTATTATTCCGATTTTAAATCACTCATTTTTACATATGTATTGATGTGTATTGAATACACAGCACCGGAACGCGCGGATCTTTTTAGCACAGGAAGGGAAAGGTTAAACAAATATTGTGGTCAAATATCGCAAAATCAGTAATCGTTTTTATGGTTTTCATCTATTTTGAATTTATTTTTTGTAAATTATACTGTATAGGTCCTAAATGCACAAATACAGACAACCGTTACTGCACCAAACAAAACACTTTATAATATATACTATCAAATGACAGTGTTATGAGAAAAAAATTGTCAAACAGTAAAAATATGTACATAAATTGACTGAAGTTGCAAAACACTGTATCTGAAGCAAGGAATAGATTTACCGAAATAATAAATGTATGCTTTGATTTATTATCCGCAAAATGTCCTCACAATGAACAAAATACTGTTTATCGCCAAATGAGTTATTTGACCGATGTAATAACTTCATAAGGCTATGAGTTAGTCACGGCGCGTTTTCTATACTTTCTGATTTCATACAACGTCAAAAATGAGTTATTTAATAGAAAAATTCAAACCTTTATCCATTTGCTATGTATTTAAAAACTATTTACTCGTAGATTGCAAATACTCTTTCATTTATGTACCTATTTATAAAATTTTAATGAATGAAATATCTTGTAAATAACTCTATTTTATGTAATATGCCTAGTCTTTATCAATATATGTTTAGAAATTATCTAAATTGTTAATTAAATCTTAGTTATATAACATTGTAATTAAATCTTAGTTACTCGTATATAACATTGTAATTTAATCTTAGTTATATTATAACATTGTAATTTAATCTTAGTTATATAACATTGTAATTAAATCTTAGTTATATAACACTGTACGATATGTAATATATCTTTATCGAATCGTAAATAAAAATATCGATGAAATAAAGGAATAAATTTATGTTTAAAAAAAATATAATGGTTCAAACTAACCTTAATTTATTTGTTTAATTTTATTTAAATGCTAAAAACTCCTTTTTTGATACAGAAGTCTTAAAAAAATAGCTTAAATTCAACGTTGAAATTTAAGCAGTGCTACAAAATAAAATAAAAACAGTATACGACATCCATGGTCTTGTTGGTAAGATGGCTGTCTCCCGACCCAGAGGTTGTGGGTTCAAATCCCGGTGGAATCCAGATTTTTTTTTAAAAAGGATTTCAGTTTGGTTTTCACTTAACGTCACTTTGACATCCTTCTGGTTGGCTGGAAGAGATTTCCACATGTTAATAAGCCCGCCAGGTTATACTGTATGTAACGAAAGTATAATACTATACAATACAATATAAAACGAATATCTATTTAATTAGCTCAATTAATTCCGGCGACAACAACTTCTTCACTTTTGACTCTTGTAAAGTTAAATAAATAAATAAATAATAGGTTTATTGATAGCAACATAGTATGTACAGATTATATTTAAATAACACTTTTAAAACATATAAATTGCAGATAATACATTAAATACAGAAGCTATCAAAAGGTCTGGGCTACTCTAATAGCATCCCCTCGGCCAAGATACACCCCACCAATATAGGGCGAACCCAGCCACGGGGACAACAGATGTTTTTCAGCCCACACCCTTGACTGCTTAATCTGTAAAATTTAGCTATGCACGAGTATTACAGACAATTTTCTCGTAGATGTGTCATTGTGGAATAAAATATTTTACCGAGTGAGCCTACAAGGAACGTGTAGTCTGACAAGCTGCGGACTGTTGAAATATAAACTGACAATCATATGTAATGTGAGGTCAAACATTTTTTTTTATCTGACAAGATTGTATAAGACTCGTCGCTTTCAACAATGTAATATGCATACACATTACATATATATCTTATTCTTTCTAGTTTTTTCCACTTAATTGGTATATATTCTTCTATCTAGTTTTTCCACCAAATTTGCGTGGCTTTCTGAATCTTTATTTTGAAGGGTTGCCTGTAGTTGAAAATTCCTTGACTGACTCCCAGCGCATGGTTTTTTGTGCCCGTCATCTTTCCTGCCCGTCTCTTATTTACTTTACCTTACGCAAGAAGGGTTTGACAAACCTAAAAAATGTTTGATATGATGACTTTTTGAAATATTTAAAAACTTTTCAAGGTATATCTAAAACGAAAAAGTAAGTTTATATTAAATTTTAAAAAAAGCTTTTACGTTCGTACGGTACACTTCAACCAATCCGAATCGGAGATTTAGAAATATTGAAAATTGTGGCCAGTAAACAGCTTTCCCATTTCAGCCCAAATAATCGAGCCTTTGGGGCTAGAAAAAAGTTTAATTTCTTTCGTACAGTATACCCTTCAAAATATCCGTATGTTAATTTAAAACATTCAGTCTGTGGGTCTGAAACCCTTTAAGTATGAATAGAACGAATGGTTCAACAACGTACGTTGGCAGTATTTCACAGCACATCAAGATGCATTTACACTTATGCACACATCTAGCACGTGAGAGTATTGTTACCAAACAAACTTTTATATCAGATTTAGACCCATTGCAAACGTCTTGCCACCTGAGCCACGAAAGTAGTCAAATAATTTTTTTTTTAGTCACGAATAAGATATTCCTCAGCACTACACTCCATCATGAGTTTTATTCTGATTGATAACAGATTTGTACCAGTCTCTACTACTATCTAATCTCTTTCCAGCCAGTTCTTCGTTTTTCCAGCTCCGGATATTCTGCAGTTAAAGTCAAATGATTGTTAGTTGAACAATGAAGCATCTTTAAAAAAAATGGTAAGTGATCTTATCACCGACCGTCCATGTAAGTAATACTTTTGATTTTTACCAAATAAACCAAATGTTGCCGACTATATATTTCTATGTATGAACATACATGCGTGTATATTAAAAATACTTGATTAACACGCTCTGGCTGTAGCTGATTTGACCAGACGCGATATATTCTTCTTCGTAAGAAATACTAAAGTAAATTAAGCAAAAGCCTAGTTTACTGGGGATACGACAAATGAAAGGCAACAAACCCAGATTCATTAAAATTATATGTCCAAATCAAATTACCTGTTGTTTTTTCTCAAATTGTGTATATTTCTTGTCATGTGTAATAATAATAATAATAATAATTCTGATTTATACAATTGTTGACTACTTGGGTATTGCTTAAGCTATGAAAAATATTCAATTATATAAAGCCTATTTCTTTTAATAAATAACAGAGGTGCATGGGTGCACAGTAATGGACTGAACTTCCATACGGAAGGTCACCAGCTGGAATCCCAGGCTGTGCTACTCTCATCGAATGTTAAAGGCATTTTTTCCAGTCAGTATTCGAGGGTATAAGAATACATATGACTTCGGTTAAATCTATTATTTCATTAAAGCAAAGAGAAAAGGATAAAACATGTCGGGGGGCTCCGATCGTCTCACATTGGTGGTACACCGGGTCTGATATAGCGGTGTGGTCGGTGAGTTTGCTGTTATGCAACGGTACACTTACTTAAAAAAACAAACTCAATGGCACAGCTTCACTTTCCAACTGACTTGATACAACTTCAGCAAGCAGCGGTGAGATCTTGGGAATATATGTGTTTGCCAGTCTTGTTTGTGTTCCCTGACGATGAGGTAAAAACCTTGAAACCGGTAGGGTTATACTGTTATATAAAGTGGAATAAACAGTTTTGGACTACACAAACAACACAACATTTTTAATATTAAACCTTTTGGTGGAAAAATAACAAAAAAAAAAAGTGTAACTTAACATATACGAGTAGTATGGCTAAAATTTGTTTTCATTCAATTTATGCTATACAAGTTCATCAAAATTCTTCTTTTGTTTACTTTTATACCTTTAAGCAGGCAAAATACGTTATCACTTATATCTTCTAAACATGTAAAACCCTTTTTACGTACATTCTTCCATGTTGAGAGAAGATAATCTCATTTTAAACTTGAATACATTAATACTTGTAGATAAAACGGCTTGCTCGTTAATCCCATAAAATCACAAGGAACCATGAAAGGGAATTAGCGACTTATTTCGAGGAATAATCAATCAAATCTTTCTTCTTTTGAAATTAATGGTCCTGTGATTGATTCCATATATTTAAAATCTGACAATCTTTTTCGATGATTTTTTGAGTTGGCGCAATTATATCACCGAGTTAAGCCGCAAAACCTTCGCTAGCCTTAATTCTTTCAGTAGATTGCGTATTTTCATCCCCTATACATAGTAGAATCTTGCTAACTCAAAGTCTTATTTTACCCTTAATTGACTTTTGGGATGTTCGTTATCTTGATGTAAGTGAGGAATCGATGAATCGGCTGGAAAGCCCTTAAATGTTTTTCTTCGTTTTCTTTTTAACTTGTAACGGTATTTATGAATTTCATGCCTAATTTTAATAGCTTTTAAATACAATATATTCTGTCAATTCTTTTTGCAGTGTGGAATAATCCAAACTGTCATCAGTATTTATGCAAAAACTCAATTTTCTTTCTGAACATAAACTAACTCTTGTATCTGGTGATGGCAAAGTCTAATGCATCACATATAATTCTAAATGTCACTATTTTTCTTCCCTTGACTCGCCTTTGATGCTTCACGTACATATGAGTAGGTACATACACACATACGCATCACAACATTTCCCTGTCAGGGTAGACAAATGACACAATGCCAGACTTTCTTATCTCGACATACATTAGTTGCCTCTTCCATATTCAAACACCTTCTTATACAACTCCAATGATTTGTTTGTCTTTTTACGTTTTTTCTTTGATTATATCATTCATTTGATACAACCATACTTTAAATGTGCTTCATTCTTAATAACAATCGATAAAAACTAAAGAAGCATTTTTAATTTCAAAATATTCCTCATCTTTAAGTCTTATAAAGGGATTTTCAAATCGAGCGTTTTTTTTTTATTCTTGGATAAAACACAGATGGGGTCGCGAACTTGCCTGGGTTTTGTGACATTTGAAAAGTGTAATGTATGACATTTATAAAAATGGAGTCGTATACAATACAACAACGCGATCAAATTGTTGAATTATTTTATGTATTGTAATCTCCGGAAACGGCGATGTTAATTGGCCACCAAGACCATTTGATCTGACACCGTTGGACTATTATCTCTGGGGTAACGTGAAAAGCCAGGTCTATAAGAATGACTCCCAATCAATTCCTGAGATGTAGAACGAAATTATTCGCGTTATTGGTGAGTTAGAACCGCAATTATAGTATGCCAAAATGTCATCGAAAATTTTGACAAAAGAGTGGACATTTGTGGAGCTGCAAGAGGTGGACATTTGGCGGATATTGTTTTCTTGTGTTTAAATGTCATACATTATACTTTAATGACCAATAAAAAGTTTTTTGAAATCAAAATAAATTGTGTATTTTATTCAAGAATTTAAAAATGTCGCTCAATTTGAAAGACCCTTTACAATGACCACTCATCCCTTTTTCTTTAAATATTTATGTTTAATTTTTTTATCTTTTGTAGTTTTACTCATATATAGGGTACCCGCAAAACATCTGTACAAACTTTTACACCGAGTCGTTCATTTTCACTTGCTGCAGGAATTTGTCATACCACGTATTCGTGAGGAGTTAAGGGATGAAGACTACTTTAGTTTCCAGCAAGGTGGTGCATATTTTCACTGCCATCGTGATGTGAGAGCCTATCTTGTTGAAATTGTCCTCACACCTATGAATTTTTTTATGGAGGATTGAAGATAAAATTTATGTCAATAAATTGAGAGCAGCCATAGAAAAAAAATGCGCCCAAATACCAAAACAAATTATTCGTGGTATTTGTGTTTCCTTGTTATCAGAAGTAAGTGGACCAGAACGATCATCAATTTAAATACATGATATGAATAAAAAATGTCTACGTCTGTCTTTTTATATAAGGATATACTTGTATATGTATATCTTATATTCTTGTATATTTTAGATATACTTGTATACTGAATTTATAATCATTCAAAGTGTCGTTAAATTTGTTTAGCAAACCTTTTAATTTACTTAGAGTTGAAGACACGATCACGCAGATTCCAATTTAAATTATTAAAGAACAGCGGGTTGATTGGAAACAAATGCTTAACCTGTGCTAAAAAAATCCGCGCGTTCCGGTGCTGTGTATTCAATACACATCAATACACGTGTAACAATGTGCGATTTAAAATCGGAAAAATATGAATATTCATAGCCAATCGCTTAAATTAATGAAATTTGAAGTCTAAAGTGATAAAAATTGATATTTAATTGCTGAAACTTGAAAAAAATATCGGCCGACGTTCACAAAACGGGCGAAGAGATTACCTCAAATGGCTTTTCGAAAACTACTGAAGCGAGGGAACTGAGATTATATTTCTTGTGTTTCCATATACCGACGTAGAGTGAGAGTAAGACGTAGCGTCGCTTCCTCACCCATAGCGTTTTTTTAAGAATACCTACGTCACACACTGGCACACGTTTGATTGTATTGGTGAATTTATTCCCGATTTTCACAAAATATCTCTGATGTGCAAATTATTATTATTAATATATTTTTTTCATTCAATGCGTAAATGTATTACGGAGGAATACCTAAAACCTGAACCCAGTATTTATTTTATTTACAGAGATATTAAAGTTTTTAGAAGCAATGTGAACTAGTTACATATCACAGGGAAGGAAGGGTTAAATAAGGTAGATTTCGAAAGGGGTGCTGAGTATTTTTTTTCTGAAAAAGAGGTGATAAACCAAATAAGTTTGGAACCTCTGTATCAGATGAACCCAAAATCGATCTCAAATATAGAGTTGCTCACTAATACTCGTATTAAAATCCGAAAGATGTCCTACTTGGTTCATGGGCTCAGAGGAGCAAAGTACAAATTACTGCACCTGATCATCCAAGGCAAATCTCCTGGGTCCGCAATATACGAGTACGTGATTCGACTGTCATAAGGGGCGTTGGAGATCTTTTTCGGGCTGCCGGGGACAAAGATGTCTACTCTCAGGTGATATTCAACGTTGGAGGGACCTGACATGACACTGGGAAGAAAAAGATATTAAGGTATGTAAGAATATACTGCTAGGCATTAGCCTAGCCTATATTTAAATATACTCGTAGTAGCTGCAGTGGATTTATTTCATTTTTATAAGTTGTATTTAAGCTCCGAGTTTATAAAAGCTCGTGTTTCATTCAAATGAGGCACAAGCGAGGTTTACAGACGAAAAATGACAGCCTGTATAATTCCTTACTTAATTTTCACATTAATAATGTGCTTGGTAAGATTTTTCTTCCTTATGATTTTCTTTTTCGTGTCCTCTCTTCACATAATTATATTTTTTAGATATCCAAAAAATATTTAGGTGAGGTAACCTGAGATAAATTATCATCCTCTAGAATTAAGGAAGCTTTTTCTATATGGTACCGAAATATTTATATTAATTGAAGACATTACAGAGAAACTAGAAGCTTTGAATTGTTGTGCTATCGGTGAATGCTGAGTCTCCTGAGTTGATACTGAGATGTGATATCTTGAAACTGATTAGTTAAAATTGAGAACTATTATCCAACACCAGATCCGCGACAAGGTCGGAACAACCGGGGAATAATCAGAACAATCGTATCAAAACCGGTATTGAGTCTCTGGGGTTAAAAGTGTATTTTTTTAATCAATACTATAGACATATGTTAATTTGAATTCCTAAAAATGAGGTTACTTAGCATAAACGATGCCCAAATTCTAACGTTTTACAACCAATGTTTCCGCGCACTTTCAATAACTATAAATAATAAACGTGATTCCTTGAATTAGTTGCACAAATGTCCAATAAGACATGTATTATTTAGAACGGTAACATATTTGAAATCAAATTTTTAGGTTTATTAAAAATAATACGCACATTATTTTTAAATATTTACAGTTATTTTCATAATAAAAATAATGTGAGACTGGAAACTGTTTCTCATTCACAAGACTATCTTTGTCTGACTTATGGATGAGTTGATAATACAGAGTGATCTTTTTAGATTACTCTCCATGATTTGTGATCTTATCAAAGAATTCACGTTCTTCATTCTGGAGAACATTTTTATATGCAAATATATACTCATAAATAATTATGTTGTTAAAAATGTTTGCGAATTTAGTTGTCTTTTCTTTCGCTATACATATCTTTTTTTAATTTTAACAAAAAGTATTTTAAAATTTCTTCTTCAAGAAGAAATCAGACATTAATTCAATCAACTCCACTTGAATGTCATCTGGAGCCTCATTTATATCTATAGGAAATGGAGTTGAAAAAATGTGAAATATTAAGACTTTCGTCTTAAAAATCTTTAACCCTATTTTCGATTTCTTATCTCAGCTCTGATACAATTCTTACGTAGTATTGAGATTCTTGAATATAGCAGGATTATAGAGTTGGGAAATAGTCAAAGGTTTTGTCCTTCAGCTGTAATTCGAAAATATGGTTCCTTTGTCTTCTTCTCACGCGTCTTCCTTTCACATTTTCTCAATTTTTTGAGTGTCATTTTACATACCTTAATATAAAATATGTGTGTTATGTTGGGTACCTATAACAAGTAAAAAATTACATATGTATCTATATTGCATTATATTTTTAATTTGTGTTTTTAAAGAATTATTACTATAAACATGGCCTAGATTTAACCCTTTATATGACGGTCAGAACAAAGTGGTACTGGTCAAAGTGGTATGACGGTCAGAACAAAGTGGTAGGAATATACCACCATGAGGCACACATTTCATACATATATTTTCCTAAAATGCCTCTTATAGCTTTAAAACATTCTCCTTTATGTACAGTGGTAAGGTAAACTACCATCCAGCATGAAGTTGGCGTCAATCGCCTAATAATGTCGAATATGCGAGATGGCATATATTCCTACCTACCACTGTCTTTTATCGTTGGGTAATTTTGACGTCTTGTTGCTATTTTGATTGAAATATTTACATATTTAGGAAAATAATCAAGGGTGGAAAGTAAGTGAAATCAAATTATGTATTATTTTAGTTGATAATTGTATACAGATTGTTTGCAAATTGTTGAAATATCTTAAAATTTTATATTATAATTTATTGTCTGACTTAGAAGACTCGGAATTCATAACCACTAAATTAAAAGTGCAGGTTTGAAGTTAAAAATCTACTTTCAAATTATTTTTTTCCGCAAAATATTACTTTTGATTATAAATTTGAACTATTAATTTAAGGTTTAAAATTTTAACCTCATTTTTAACCTCAATATTATTCCGACCGTGAGTTATTAGAAAAACAAAACTGCTGATTCGTATGGTGACAATGTAAAATGTATGCTCCTGAATAATAACATAGTGGTGTAATATCAACAAACAAAATGTAAAAAAACTTCATAAATTGTATCATGTGATTAAATCATGATGATTTAAGCATTCCTTTTATCCTTTAGACTAGAATATGTTATTTAATTACGAAAAATACTTTTTTTCATTAAAAATATCTTTAGTTCAAATGTATTTTGAAAGTTTTTCTCAAACGATTGTACTATACATCATTATTTCCTTTAAATTGTAGTTGATGCTTATGAATAATAACATCCCTTAATATATTTAATAAGTAATAATTGAAACGTTTTTTTCTTGTTGTATTTCATGATAGAATCCAGAATCACTCTAAAACAGTTATCTCAATAAAGAATCTTTCAAAAACGTGTGACAATCTTGGAAACTTTTTTTCGATAGGTTTTTTACATCATTCCCAATTTTAAAAAAAAATGTTGTTAAAAATGTTTTTGCTGTTTAACTATTATGCCAAAATCGTAATTATTTTCCTGGTAACAAATTACCACCAGATAATCGCTTGGATTTTGGTGAAAGTGCTGGTGTAACGCTGGTTCTGTATCAGTTACTAAATGGAGAGACAGGGGAAAGACATCAGTATGCGTAGCTTCAAATATGCACAACATTGTTAAAAAAGGAAAAGTAAAAATAACAAATAAACATGAAAAAAGAGACGATGTACCATACCCCCAATATATTTGTGATTATTACAAATATATGGGGTGCGTTGATACATTTCACCAATCAATGTCCACATACAACATCTCCTGGATTTCCAGGAGATGGTGGATGAGAATAAGGTTTTGTCTAATGGAGACAGCTATTGTCAATGTCGATATACACCATCTCCTGGAAATCAAGGAGATGGTGGATGAGAATAAGGTTTTGTCTAATGGAGACAGCTATTGTCAATGTCGATAGACACCATCTCCTGGAAATCCAGGGGATGGTGGATGAGAATAAGGTTTTGTCTAATGGAGACAGCTATTGTCAATGTCGATATACACCATCTCCTGGAAATCCAGGAGATGGTGGATGAGAATAAGGTTTTGTCTAATGGAGACAGCTATTGTCAATTCCTATATAATGTATAAAGACACTTGGGTCAAATCTTACCCTTACGAAAAGCCACCTCTAAGCCAGCTATTATTTCGCAGTAAACTGACAGACGAATTGATTGCAAAGTTTTCCAATCGATTCGGTACCAATAAAAACAAGTTTCAACTAAACATATGGCCGGAAAACCTATTGATGATAATCTCCTGTTTTTATCCCATGTGTTTTATCTAAAATACATGGTGGTAAGTATATATATACCACCGAGCATTTACTGTCGCATAGGTACATGAAACGGTCAGCGGTATATAACATATAATTACCACCAAATTTTCAAAAAAAAAAATATTTTGTGTAAATTGCTAAAACAGTGTCCTATAAAGGGTTAAATCAGATTTTTATATTTAGATATTAATCTTGTTCTTCATGTCGAAAATTTTGAGTGTTAATAACTGTGTTTTATTGTTATTTATTTCATGATTTATAAAAAAAACAGTTCGTGGGCTAGAAGTTTGCCATGCCTCGTCTAGAATTAAAATGTATATCTCAATTATACGTATATACATTGACATCTATGTTAATAAAGCTGAAGCTTTCATGATATAACATATAATTTAGAAGAAAACAATGTTGAAAGTATAGCGTCCGCCATCTATGAATTTGAAAGTGAAACTTAATTTCGAGAAGAAAATTTTAAATTTCGAAGACTTTTCCAGAAATGGTAAATTTTTCAGGCACTAGATGGAGGAAAAGCCTTAATGGCCTAATCTTTTTTGAAAACCGGCCGTCATGTCTTTTTTCGTTGAACAGAGAGTAATTTAAATCGTTGATTTATTTAAAATATTCTTTATTACATAAATAAATATCACCACGTCATGTCTCTCAAGGGGTTGGCAGATACAACAGATCCAAGCACACAAATTTCGACTCCTCCACATTCATAGATCCCGTCATGAACAAACTTCGATTATTTATACTTCTCACTTCACGTTATTTTGAAATAAAGCTCATTTGATTCAATAACGTTTTACTCGCTCTGCCTCTTGCATGACGCGAAAAATACGACGACCTCCGTAGACTAGTTTGATAGAACTAGTATTTACTCAAAGAGTTACGAGTTCGATAACAATAATTCCGATATCCCCCTTTCGGTTTCTTTAACATTTTTTCAGGTCAGTTTAAAAATACAGCCGCATGGAAATAAGTTCATTAGGTTGTCCTGTATACAACGTAAATGTATTGCATTAAAGTATAATCATCATCGTCAGCTACACGAAAAAAGATCAGAAATTTATTTTATCCTTGCGCACAACTTTTACTTATGCCCATGCCCCTCGTCATTATACTCTCATATTATGAAGACTTCTCACTGTTTGAAAATTTGATTAGTTTGTTCGTGCCACATTTTTAAAAGTATTCCTAAACTTTTCATACCTTATGTATTATTTTACGTAGGTGAACCATCTCATTGCTCTAAATCAAGAGTTCCCAAAGTGGTCGATATCAACCTCTTGGGGTCGATTTGATTTTCCATTTTAGTTTCAATTTGTTTGTTACTTTAAAATATCTATGATTCCAATAGGTACCTAATTAAGAAGTAAAATAATTCAAAAAAACACTTTTTTGATAAAAACACATTACATACCAAACTTGTGAACGAATAGGTAAAGTTTGATATCTTGTGAAATATTTAATATCGAGTACTGTACAAACTTATTAATTTGAGTAAGTAAAGTAAATGACTAGGGCAGTGATGGGTAATGACACGCGTGTCAGAGGTGACATGCCAAGACATTTTGTGTGACACGCATCGTTTACGGACGATCTTCGCCCAAGTACGAGTGATGCGCTTTCTTCGCTCGTATATTTACGACTACACTGGACGGGGTAGTGGGGGTTTGAGCGGCAGCGGCTCGCAACATTGCGGCATTATTATTGCAACAATGCCCAACATGAATTTCTGCCATTCTGACGTGTTTTGAGTCTAACGTTTGTTTAACAATACACCAATATAATTCCCATGTATTTGTTGTTTGTACGAAGTGTTTAACAACAACATTGTTTAACAGCAGCACTGTTTAATAACATCACTGTTACATAGGTAAAAGACCTATTAAACTTTTATAGAAAATGACTTGATTTATTTGTGTTTATTGTTACAGCCCTATGATGGAGAATAAAAAAAAACGAAGATTACATGACAAAGGAAATGGTAGTAGCAGTACCAACCCTTCCAAGATATATGGACAGAGATGTAACATATGGCATTATTGACAAAAACAACAGAGCATTATACATTATGTGTAATGAAACGGTTGTCAGCAGAACGTAGAATATAAATAGACATTTTGAAACTAATCATCACCAGCTTGCTCTTGAAAAAAGTGAGGATAATTGGAAGGTATAAACCATATTTCTAGGCAGCTACAGCTCTATAAACGTCAAACAAATTCCATCCTTAAATTTGTAAGAGGTTCTACAAATTTAATATCAGCAAGTTTTTCCATTGCTCACTCCATAGGACAACATGGAAAAGCCCTCAATGAAGGAGAATTTATGTTATTAAAGAAACTTTTCTAAGATTTGCACCAGTTCTATTTCACGATATGACAAATAAAGATGATATTATTAAGCGAATTTCTGAGTTACCACTCAGTAGAAGCGTTATCAAAGATAGAATAATGAGACTGAATACAAACATACAGCATCAATTAATTGGAGACTTAAATCACTGTAAATATTTTTCAGTTTCTCTGGATGAAATCACTGATGTCACATCAAATTGTCTGTTGGCCATTATTGCAAGATATTTTTATGGTTCCTAGTCACTAGAGGGTCGACAGTTTTAAAAGTTTTTGGTAAAGGGATCTGCGGCCGAAAAAAGTTTGGGAACTTTTGCTCTAAATAAAAGACACGAATTGTTATGTTTAAATGTCAAATAATAAATACATACAAGCTTACCACCATGGTTTCCCGTCAGGTCCGTACACCTTACCATACGATTTTTATGATTTTCTACGTTTTTTTCTTTTATCATATAATCCACTTGATCCAACCACGCTTTCTTTGGTCTTCCTCTCACACACTTTACTCTCAAATTTTCACTGTATACGTGTTTTGTGAGTCTTTTTTCATTCGTTCTATTAGTCCAAACCATCTTACTGTCTTCTTCTTTATCTTATTAAACACATAAGCCGTAAGTTCACAAACTAAATAAATTAAAAAATATTGAGTATCACCGGCTTGGGCTTTTAGTGGAATCAATAGGGACATTCAAAATAAGAGCTTTGCAAAGTGTAAAGAAATTATAAATACATTTATTTTTGAAGTTTTAAACGGCTTTAAAGATAACATTTAAGAATATTATCCGAATTCAACTAATGACATTAATAAAACGACGGCGGCTTTTATAACAATTGATATTACTGAAGGAGTTACTTTAATTTCATCCCTTAATTGTGGCCCATCAATGTGCCAGTGAGAGGCAGAGTGGGAAACATTATTATCGGGCACGTGCAAGAAGATGAATAATTTATTACGTATTTTATTCATAGTCTTTGAAAAGGGTACAGACTTGAAGAATTTTATATCATATAAAATAAATTCATGAATAAATTCACATTTTTAATGTGATGATAGATATTCCCTTGTATGCAAGTATGATTATCAGTTTTCTGTTAAAGATAGCAGTGAATTTATTGGATTTATTGTTTGCAAGCCGTGACGAGTCAGCAAACTCATAATCTAAGCAGACCAAACACAAGGTTTTGTTATTCATTAACTATAACAAAACGTATCAATATTCCCCAAAAAATACCAATATTCCCCAAAAAATATAAATATTCCCAAAAAAATATCAATATTCCCAAAAAATATCAATATTCCCAAAAAATATCAATATTCCCAAAAAATATCAATATTCCCAAAAAATATCAATATTCCCAAAAAATATCAATATTCCCAAAAAATATCAATATTCCCAAAAAATATCAATATTCCCAAAATATATCAATATTCCCAAAAAATATCAACATTCCCAAAAAATATCAATATTCCCAAAAAATATCAATATTCCCAAAAAATATCAATATTCCCAAAAAATATCAATATTCCCAAAAAATATCAATATTCCCAAAAAATATCAATATTCCCAAAAAATATCAATATTCTCAAAAAATATCAATATTCCCAAAAAAATTTGAAAACGTATCAATATTCCCAAAAAAATTTGAAAACGTATCAAAATTCCCCAAAAAATTGTTTAAAGGCTCATCCCTTATTGCTTCGTTCCATATTCTGGCATATATATTACACCCCATGTATTCTTGTAAATGCACTAATTTCTACAGTAATTATTCCGCTCTTTTCAGTCTTTGTTTTTACGTTTACGTTTCCCTTCCATACATCAAAGTTGATACTAAAAAATACTGTTGAAACTAAAATAATTCTTACATACTTTGCATTTACAAACACTGATCTTCTCAATATTTTTGTATGGTGTTGAAAATTGGTCCTTTGGAGAATGTGAAAAACGACGGATCGATGAATATGGTGATGGCGCAGAATGCTCTGGATACTATGGACAGCCATGATAACAAATGTGTTCATCTTAGCTGAGCTCAAAATAAAGGGTCGCCTCTTGTTATTGTGTATGCGACGTGTCCAGCAGTATTTTGACCATATCGTGAGAAAAGAGCCTTAAGAAACTTGTGATAGCCAGAAGCGTCGAA
Source organism: Odontocerum albicorne (assembly GCA_949825065.1). Lineage (NCBI taxonomy): Eukaryota > Metazoa > Arthropoda > Insecta > Trichoptera > Odontoceridae > Odontocerum > Odontocerum albicorne. Next base: position 26,701,733 of record OX463859.1, on the reverse strand, counting down.
GGAACAAGATATCGAGAAAGACCCCCCATCAGATGGAGTGACCTGATCAGGACTGCGATGGGATCTTTAATATCGGATGCTCTCCAATCAACCCGGGACAGATTCAGATAGAAGGACACCGTTAAAAGGGCCATCAGCGACTGCTGCCATCCTCAGACATGAGGAACAAGACGACGGAGAGAGACTTTGAACATGTTGCTAGCTTTCGACAGCATGATGAAGGTCTGAAGAAGCTGATGATTACGGGGACGGTTGAAGAAAGGTGAGCCAGAGGAATATGTATTATGAGACGGGCAAATCCAAAAAAGAAGATAACAAGAGTCTCTTTAACCTTTCCCTTCCTGTGGCAAAAAAATCCGCGCGTTCCGGTGCTGTGTATTCACATGTAAAGATGAGCGATTTAAAATCGGAAAAATAAGAATATTCATAGTAAATCGCTTAAATTAATTAAATTTGAAGTAAAAAGTCATAATAATTTAAATTTAATTGCTGAAAGCATGAAAAAAACATCGGCTGACGTTCACGAAACAGGCGAAACGACCACCTCAAATGGATGCCCGAGAGCTACTGAAGGGAGAGAAGCGAGCAAACTGAAATTCTATACTTGCGTTCCCATATACCGAAGTAGGATGAAAGTGAGACGGGAATAGCGTCGTTTCCTCACCCATAGTGGATTTTTTAGAATGAATATACCTACGTCACATACTGGAACACGTTTAATTGTACTGGTGAATTTATTCCTGATTTTCACAAAATATCTCTGATGTGGCCGATAAGTGCTAATTATTATTTGTATCATTTTTTCACTCAATGCGTTAATGTATTAATTACGGAGGAATACCTTAAATCTGAACCAAGTATTTATTATATTTATAGAGATGATAAAGTTTTTTAGAAGCAATGTGTACTAGTTACACATCACAGGGAAGGAAGGGTTAAGCGCTGCATTCGATATATCCCAGGACCGGGAGGGATAGACATAAGTTGTGCGCCGATATCGAGACAATGCTGAGAACCACGATACTCGGCATTGAGCACGCGACGAAGATGAAAATTTCGATACTTAATTTGATCTTTTTATTTTTTTCTCAAGGAAATACAGGCCAGGTTGTACTGTTACACTCGTATAACAAAATCGTAATGCAATACAATACAACTTAATATTATTCCAAATGTTGACATTGTAAATTTACTGCGATCGCGTTTCTTAAATATATTTTGTATCCTTAATTAATTTCTTCAACGTTTGGCTCAATGGTTGAAAACACCCGAATAAGGGTTAATAAATTACATTAAAAACATCAAATGTTATCGCATTTTTAGAATCATTATCACAATGTTTACGTCACGAACAGGGAACAGGCACATTTTCACTTTTATTTTTTGTTTAAATATTTAGGACAACTTTCACACGATATGAGACGTGCCATTGTTTACACGTCGCCACCCTCACGGGTATCTCCCTAATGTCAAAGAAGCAGAAGCCTTTATCTTACCCCGGTAATCCGGCAAAGAAAAATATCGCTTAGCAGCCAAAAATGTTTTTTTACATTTTCTGTATTTCAGGTTTAAACCACGTAGTCTAAAACTGCTGTATAAGTTGAAAACGTTTTACTGTATCTAAGACAAACGGATGAATAATGAAACTTTGGAGCAAGTCAGGGAATTCCGCTGTTTGTATAGTATTTTCTCAGATCTAAGAAAAGATTTTTTTTATGGGATTCCAGTCTGGTTTACACTTAGGATCATTTAAAACATATTTCTGGTTGGTTGGAAGAGATTGCCACATGGCAATACACTCGCCAGGTTAAATAAAAAAAAGCCTAGAGGGATATGCAACGGCGTGAAGCGATAGGAAACAAATTAATTGGGGCACTAATGAAACATATATACTCGAACCGAACAGTATCAAATTGTTTATTGGCCTTTCCAGTTCACCGCTCCTCTTTCTTTACGTCGTTCTTTACTGTCCATGTCGTGAGACTCTGGAATCAGTTACAAACCAATATAAGACTAGCTTCGTCCTTGGCATGCTTTAAGAAGCGACTGAAAAAACTCTTAATTTCTAGTCAGTAAAATAACGTGTTTCATTCCTGATTTTTCTTTTACTTTCCTCTCCATCATCCTTTCCTTTCCTCACTTTATGTGAAAAATAATGTTCGGGTGATTGTCCGTCTTTGTGGGGTTCGTGGGCATGTTCTTGCATATATGTTTATGGATTTCATTTGAATGATTTATGCGACCACGTAACTTGCTTCATTTACTTTTGTCTGGTTGGTTGGAAGAGATTGCCACCTGGCAATAAACCCGCCAGATTGTATTGCAATAAAAGTGTTAAATAAATAAATATCAAAATCTAAAATAATAGTCTACACTAGTATTTTGGTTTTAACTTTGACGTATGGGAGTGCAACATGGATGTGTAAAACGACTGAAAGGCGCCGAATAAAGTCTGTAGAGTACATGGAATGACAATGCATGGCAGGGAAGTGAAGGGATTAGGAATGAATGTCAACTGAAGACTGATGTATTAAGTAAAATGAAGAAGAGCACACTAAGATGGTTTGGGCATGTGGAACGAATGAATGAAGAAATACTTACAAAATAGACATATAAAGTAAAGAAGAATGGAAGGGGTATGAGAGGAAGACCGAAGAAAACTTTTATTGGATCAAGTGAATAATAATAAATATTCTAAAGAAAAGAAAAATCAGAGAAATCCTGGAAGTTGTATGAGAAAGTGTATGGATGTAAAATAGACTAAGGATGTGTGCCGAGATTGAAAATGTTGGTGCTCTGTCTTTTCTCCCTACTCCAACAGAAAAATGGTACGTATGTATGCTTGTACGATACATATGACACACGCGAAGTTGATTGTATTGCGAACGTTAACGATCACTATTGAGTGCGCACCTTCACTAAAATAAATCCTTGTTCCCTATTAATTGTATGGTATACCTCTCTAATTCACTTTTTCTAGTGTTGTATTACACTTTCGTTGTACACTATACAACCTAACCGGCTTATTGACATGTGGCAATCTCTTTCAACCAACCAGACAGATGTTAAACAGGCCCGAAGGAAAACCAGACAGAAATATATTTTTTTTTAAATATGGTTTTCTGCGTGTATTGAACCCGCATCCTCCGGATCGGGAGACAAGCGTCTTACCGACTTGGACACGGATGTCTTTGTCACTTTTACTAACTGGGATCACGGAATGTTGATTAAAATAAACGATAAAAAACTTTTTTATTTATTGCAGCAAGTCAGCGTTCTTTGACACGAGACACGTGCCATTTTCTTTCAGTTACATTTTAGAGTCTCACGTTTCTAAGTGCAAGAATACTGCAAGAAGAATGCAAGAATATTCTTGTCCTGAACTGAAATTCATCAGTTGCAATCGTCGTTAAAGTTACCTTTTTTCTCAGAGGTTTCATTTTCAATTATCCTTCATGCGTACAGTGGATTTATAAATATAACCTGGATGCTGCGAGCCTTAATTTATAATCCACTACTGCGCTCGAATGTTCATATTTTGCAGCGTATCTCAAGCCGGAATCTCCAGAATTCTAGGGTTCCGGGAGATATCGCTAGGAGTTCCGTGAGAAAATGTGATAAATAGGTTTATCATTATGTAAATGTTTTTTTTTAGTCATTTTTGTGTGTTTGTGAGAAAAACAAAATCATTTTCAGTGTTTAGTGACAGTGTATAAATTGATCTCGAATTGAATGTTCATTAAAAAGTCGTTATGGCTATATGACACTCGAAGATGGTGTCCGCTTTGGAAGGCCATTTACCACTGATGAAGATTAACGCAAAACTTTGATCAAAAACAACCAGCGTTGTACATTATGAGAGATAGCCGAGATAATTAAAATATCGTAAACCACACTCGACGAACGTTAAGTGCAATTTTGCGTTTACATTTTATCTGAAAATACCTTATTACTTTCTGGTCGATACAAAACGTTTTATTTTATAAAAATGTGAGCAATGGAGATTTTTTGATCCATTTTCTTGCGTTCGTTCCATAAATGTAAAACGCGTTGCGTTCCATAAATGTAAAACGTTTTATTTCATAAAAATGTGAGGAATGGAGAAACGTAAAGGATTTTTGTGGTTCCATTTTATTGCGTTCGTTCCATAAATGTAAAACGCGTTGCGTTCTTGCGTTCGTTCCATAAATGTAAAACGCGTTGCGTTCGTTCCATAAATGTAAAACGCGTTGCGTTCCATAAATGTAAAACATTTTATTTCATAAAAATGTGAGGAATAGAGAAATGTAAAGATTTGTGTGGTTCCATTTTCTTGCGTTCATTCCATAAATGTTGCGTTCGTTCCTTGCGTTCGTTCCATAAATGTAAAACGCGTTGCATTCGTTCTTGCGTTCGTTCAAAAATGTAAAACGCATTGCTTTCCATAAATGTAAAACGTTTTATTTCATAAAAAGGTGAGGAATGGAGAAATGTAAAGGATTTTTGTTGTTCCATTTTCTTGCGTTCGTTCCATAAATGTAAAACGCGTTGCGTTTGTTCCTTGCGTTCGTTCCATAAATGTAAAACGCGCTGCGTTCTTGCTTTCGTTCCATAAATGTAAAAAGCGTTGCGTTCAATAAATGTAAAACATTTTGTTTCATAAAAATGTGAGGAATGGAGAAATGTAAAGGAATTTTCCACAACAGAAAAGAAAAAACACAAAAACAAATAGACTCAACTACCCGAGACTAAATAAAAATCCCCTGTGGTCTATTTAGTACTCGTTAGACTTGGAATATTCCCTATTTTCTTACAAAGTGACTATTTCACACTTCATAACCAGGAATTAACTTTAGAAATGAACCTTGAAACACAATAATAGGCTTTATATCGCCTGCTGAAATAAATTTCACTGGCGTAACCTTATAACATTGAACCCTCAATTACAAAGGTTGATATTTGTTATTTTAAAATACTTAAAAAATATAATATAAAACTTTGCCACGTGTGTGCGTAAACCAAGTACATCGCCCCTCCTGAAGATGTTTGATTTGGTAAACAACCATTTTATTACAGACACGTAATTAAAATATCAATATAATTGAAGCATAATTTATATAGTGTCATTAAGAGAAACCCTTATTACAGAAGATTATTCACCTGGAATTATATAGTCTCATTAAGAGAAAACCCTAGTACAGAAGATTATTCACCTGGAATTATATAGTGTCATTAAGAGAAAACCCTAGTACAGAAGATTATCATAATTTATATAGTGTCATTAAGAGAAAACCCTAGTACTTATATATTCCCTAGTACAGAAGATTATCATAATTTATATAGTGTCATTAAGAGAAATTATCATAATTTATTTAGTGTCATTAAGAAAAATTATCATAATTTGTCATTTATATAGTGTCATTAAGAGAAATTATCATAATTTATATAGAAATTATCATTATTTATATAGAGAGATTACCATAATTTATATAGTGTCATTAAGAGAGATTATTCCCTAGTACAGAAGATTATCATAATTTATATAGTGTCATTAAGAGAAAACCCTAGTACTTATATAATTTATATAGTGCCATTAAGAGAAAAACCTAGCACGGAAGATTATTCACCTGGAATTAAAATCAATCGATCGAACGACATATAAGCAACAGTTGGATAAGGTGTTTCAAAGTGTATATCATGTGGTTTAGCTTTTGATGCCAATGTTTAGAAAATATTGTAGTTTTTACTTTTAAGGTTTGTTCGTTGTTAACTTTACCATGGTGAAATTGACCGCAAACAAGCATTGAAGATGAACATCAAACGATTTTCGAAACATAGTGGTCATGCCAAACATGGTTATCATATCAAACTATGTGGTAAAACACTCCTAAAAGGCTTGTTCGTTATCAATTTCGATATGATGTAATTGACTACGAACGAGCCTTGAAGGTGTACACTGAACCATTTTCAAAACATGGGTGTCATTTACCAAACCATGTTGTAAAACTATAAAATAACAGTACAAAAGCAATGCAGTACAAAATAATAACAGTACAAAAGAATAACAGTACAAAAAATTGTACAAATAACAGTACAAAAAGTGGAATAAAGAGTATTTGATTAAACAAATTACAATGTATTTAAACCTCCACAACGTTAATGCCTTAACTATAAACAGTATGTAAAATACTTTGAAAATCCTTAATCAATTGATATGAAGGACCACGAAAGCCTCAAAACATACTTAACATCATTGTAACATTACATGGGAGTGGTGATCCAGTCTTGAAATAATACAAAAGTATATTGCCTTTCTTAGGATTTATTAGAGTTATACTGCACTTGTTTTCCAAGATACCCACATTCATGTATGCACAAAAATTTTTGGGTCACGTTCCATAAAGGTAAGATCATGACGAAGAAGGATTTATTTACGAGTATTTGTTTTATTTAAATTTCATCGTACAGTAATACCATACAATCAGGTTTTTAGTAAATAAGTAATTGCGTTCAACTGCTTATGCAATTGTTTTTAAAGCTTTTAGTGAAAAGTGGGTGATTAACATTATTCATGTAGAAAAAAATGCAATATCATAATAATAAAACAAAAAAAAACAATTAAAACGTCTAATACAAAAAAAAAGGTCTTCGATTACCTGGAGAGAAATAAAGATTACAGAAAAAGATGATGGAAAATCAGGAAAAAACACTATGTCACCAAAGGGGGGTGTTATTTGTTTTATTAAACACTGGTTATTCCACATTTTGTAACGATACAACCCTACCGGTTTCAATGCTTTCCCCTCATCATCAGGGGAGCACAAACAAGTCTTGTTTGTGCTCCCCTGATGATGCGGTGAAAGTCTTGAAACCGGTAGGGTTATACCGTTACAAAAAGTGGAATAAACAGTGTTTAACAATGTATTTAAACCTCTACAATGTTAATGTCTTAACTTTTAACAATATATGAGGGACATTATGTTTTTAAATTACTTTTTGACGAACGTCAACGATGGAGCGAATATATTTTAGTATCCGGAATCTGGTTACTTATTTAAACTGGTAGCAGGGTGCATGGTCGGAATAGTAACGCAGTGGACTTCCTTGCGAAAGGTCGTAGGTTCGAATCCCGCGTTCTGCTACTCCCCTCGAATTCGACAGCCATTTTTTATCGCCTAGTATAAAGATACCTATGATTTCCATCATATATTTAAAAAAATACAGAAAAAAAACATGCTGATGTGTTCCAATTGTTTCACTTCCGTGTGTCATCGGATCTAGCATAGCGGTGTATCGGGTGAGTTTGCTGGTGTGCTCCCGTTTCGCCCGTAAAAAGCTTTGATTTCCAACTGAGTTGACGTCGGAACGACGATGACAAGTAGGGTTATGGATATAAACTCATGAATTTACTGTAAGGCTGGTGAAAATTTGCTAAAATATTTTTTAGTGCTACGCCACTGTTAAATCGAGTAATACAATTTAACTGGGATCCCAGGAGGTTCTACAAAATCACATATTCAGAGCTGGAAAGGTCTTTAGTGATATAAGGAAATAGTAAATAATCGTACACGTAGGGTTTGAGAATAGAACGATAGAACACGAGAGAGGCAATATCAAGGGCTTTATTCTCGTACAATGAAACACATTGTTCACCCTTTCTTCTGTATACTCGTATAACAGTTTCATTGTATACAAGTACAACCTAGAGGGCTTATTGCAACGTGGCAATCTCTTTCAACCAAACAGAAGCTGCCAGCAAATTTTGAACTCGTGCCATCGTTGATGTGCTTCAAAAAGTTAATTTAAAACATTACGCCTCCCTTCAGAGATACAAAGCGTTTTTCTTGATTTTATTTCTTCGCGTTTGATCCCTTATGATACCAACATAACCTAGCGAATATTGATAAAACGGGGTCAAATCTAGTTAAAAAGTCAACACTATGGATGTTGTTACCCGACAATGAGGTCATTACATCACAATATTACCAAAATGCATGACGATAAACAGAAAGCTTAAAAAAATGGGGCCAAAGACATTGGTTCCTACAAACTCTGCTCTTCACAAATATGTAATTGGAGATGGGGTGCTGAAGACGGTTTTTCTTTATTTCACGGTCTGCCAGAAAAACCAATTGGTTGAATATTAAAGAGTTCGCAGTTGAGAAGCGTATTTCTGTACTTGCTGTGAGAAAAATCTATTGATTCTTTAGACACAGTGCTGGGATATAGCAAAAAGTTTTCAGCTATTCTAGCGGAAAATGTAAATAGCAAAGAAAGCTAATTTCGGGCACCCCTCTGAGTATCTAGATAAATTATGCTCATTTCAGGAGGCACTACATATGGCAACAAATCACCTGTGCTGATGAAGTATGGTTGATAACTTAGAAATGAGGGAAAAGTGTAGATTTTCGGAATTTAGGGAATTACCAGAAAATGTAAAATATGAGTCGACATCTCGCTTTTAAACTACTAGTGTGTTAATCTCAGATCTACCACCAACCATATTACAGTCCTCTAAACCTTTTCATCTCACTTAGTCTCACTATATGAATCGTTCACCTCAGGGGTATATTTGTATTGTTCAATGTCAACCAAGTGGTTTAATAAACTGTTCGTTAAATTTTCCCTGGGTACCATTTTGATTATTTTCTAATCATTTGTACGCACTGCGTGATTAGTAACCTGGTTGATATTTATTAACTTTAAAACTGTCACAATTTTTGTGTGTGTAAAAAGATTCTTAAATTTTTCATTTATACGGACACACTTTTACGGACATGGATCCTTCGAAATATTTTATGTTTGAACTCTTACAGAGATCTCTCCTATTAAAGTTTACTCCATACCTTTCATTGGATTCAGATAAATTTTTGGTACAAAAAACTCTGGAAATTCCCAATGGCGAATAATTAATTAACTTGTTTCAATAAAAGTTATGAAGCTCCCAAGGGACCTTACCAGGCTTTTATTGTAAATAGTATTCTCTTCTCAAAGGCAAACAGCCATTCGTTTATTCCGATCTATTCTCGAGTTCCAAGGATCATATATTGCTGAAAATAAATTACTTTGAGCAACAAACGATCTTTGTAACGTATGTTAATACTTTATATTTAAAGGTAATACTTAATAAAAAAATCTACGTTCATAAAAGTGTTAATTTGATACCTCAAGTCTTCGCAGTTTCCCCCTTTTTACGTAATCTTAAATAAAAAATATTTCAGCCATTAGATGATGGAACTAAGCTTTGTTCTGCTTGGATATTTCAGAGATGTTATAACTTATAAACGAGAAAGCGGAAAAAAGCATCACACTGTTTAAAAAAATCCAAAGACCGAGAAAAATCTGAAACTTTTTCATACGTTGGTTATATTTGCCGAAAACTACATTTTTATGTTTTGAACATTCCTATCAAATAATTTTGAAGAAATCCAATTAAAACAAATGTCATCTACCTCAAATTACGCAGCTACCCATGTAGAGTTAAACATTAATCCAGATAAAACCAAATGTGTACATTCTTCGACGTTACACTTATTTCGAAGGTCGTCAATAAATATCCAGGCCTAACAAGATGCAGAGGCTTATAAATAAAACCTCGTCAACAAATATCCAGGCCTAACAAGATGCAGAGGCTTATAAATAAAACCTCGTCAACAAATATCCAAGTCTAACAAGATGCAGAGACTTATAAATAAAAATCAGCAGGATCTTAGAAGACACCCCACCGAAAAATCTAAACAGCTCGCCAGCACGGAATATCGAATATTTTTTTCGGCTGCCGTGAGGTCATCGCAGTGAACGCTGTACCAAACATTATTTAAAAAAATAATTTTGTAATATAGTATACATAAAAATGTTTGACAATGTCTTAAACCTTTTTTTCTCTACCAATGTTAACGGAGCTGCAATTTTTTATATTTTTGAACGGTTGTCCATTGAAACTAGGTGGCAGATCAGGCTGATTTTTGAACGGTTGTCCATTGAAACTAGGTGGCAGATCAGGCTGATTTACGAACTTAACTGAGATTCTGACTTATGTATACCATTTTGTAATAGTACTTTTATAACTAATGTAATTATTATTTTATCTATTAAATAACGTATTCCAACTTGTATTTTATCTTCATTATAATTACACGTATTATTAAATTTACAGACAAAATATACGAGGGTCATCCAGAAACTAAGATTACAAAGGCTCCTGAGGCCAGGGGAGTTTTTTTGTTTCAAAATTGGTGCATGTGGCGTGTAGGAGGGATCCTAACGGTCAGTTTGTTTGGTTCCGCGTGTTTGTCAGCTTTTTTGTTCAGTCACAGTAAATTCTTCCGATGGAGAGGTCGTCTCGCACTACCGCCAACTCTCGTCCGTGCGAGACCCACGCGGTCATCAGTTTTTTGACTTTGCAGAACAATACCGCCGCAAATATCCATCGGAAGCTCGTGAAAGTTTATGGTAATAAGGCAAGGAAGGCAAGGTAAGGTAAGGCCAGGAAGTGATTTCTGACGAATTTGTGCAAAAAATTGAAGATCAAGTGCAAAATGACCGCCGTGTGACGCTTGACGACCTTCACGAAGAATTTTCTGACATTTCTCAAAGTCTCCTTGGTAATATTGTGTTAGAAAAACTTTGGTTACAAGAAGTTGTGAGCGAGATGGGTGCCCAGAATGCTTACACCGGAGCACTGTCAAAATCGCGTGACCGCCGCGCGTGAACTTTTGGGTCGTTTTGCACAAGAGCGAGAAGCTTTTCTGGACTCTATCGTGACAGGGGATGAGACGTGGGTGTGTCACTACACCCCAACAGTTGTTTAACGATCAGAAGGTCGAGAAAGCTGTGAAGAAGTGGCTGAAAGAGCTGGCGGAGGAGGTCTATGACACTGGCATACAAAAGCTGGTGCTCCGACTACAGAAATGTCTTGATCTCGACGGCAATTACGTTGAAAAATAGTTTAATATAATTGTGAAGTATCCTGTGAATTTCAATTAAATTCAAGCATTTTTCGATCCTACATAAATGTTGTAACCTTACTTTCAGGATGACCCTCGTATTATAACTGTTGAGTGGATGTTTTTGATGAGATTTCATTTGGTATATACTTCATCAGAAAGATAATTCAAATATTTCATATTATGGTATATGAAATTGTTTCACATTTGCAAGATACAAAGTTTTTTTATAATGCAAGATATATTTCAATTATTCATTTATTTAAAATATGTATTGTTACCAATTGTTTTTTTTTTACATTAACAAGTCAGTGATAAAGTTTTAAATATAATTTTGTAAAATCTTTCCCAACGAGTATTTCCGTGTAATCAGAGTGAAACGACTTAATTTTAAAAGAATTAAAGTTTTGAATTCTTTCATAAAATCTGAATTTCACGAATATTGAAACCCATTTTCTGAGTCTGAATCTTTAATACGTTCTGTCCAATTTATGATTCAGTGAATAATTACATATAATCAAATTTGCACCCTTAAAACTGTACGCCCCACATTGTCAAGGTTGGTGTTCAAGTGAGGACCCCTCATTAGCGAAACAAAAGACGGAAAGCTTTGAGTTCTCTCAGAGGGAAATTTCCCTGAAAGCCTTAAAACTAGCATAGACAAGTTTTATCTCCTTCTTTTTTTCCTGGAACAGAATTTAATTGAAAGGCGTAACTTTTCCTGGAATTAAGAGAAAAAAGAATATTAAATCAATTTTCAATGAATTGATGAGTTAAATTTTATACTAAAAATTCTTTCTTTATTTTTTAACGGGATTTCTTTTCAAATATAAATCCTTTATTCCGAGAAAAAAATCTATAGCTGGAAAGCAATTTCAATATTTTTTTTTAACAAAATGATAACTTTTGTTCGTCGAATTTTTAATTCGGGCAAGTCAGCTTGAATGAATAATTGGTGTATCGACCTACGTGACCCAGTAGAGAGAATTCTTGTTTTACTAGCCGAGTTGAGAGTTAAATTACCGACTTTATCCAAATAGAATAATGAACGAAGGTCTATTGAAAAAGATATATGCGGTTTGTCGATGTATGGCAGAATAATTAATGTTATTTAGATTTAATAAATAAATAAATAATAGGTTTATTGATAGCAACATAGTATGTACAGATTATATTTAAATAACACTTCTAAAACACATAAATTGCAGACAATACATAAAATACAGAAGCTATCAAAAGGTCTGGGCTCATCTAATAGCATCCCTTCAAGATACACCCCACTAATATAGGGCGAACCCAGCCACGGGGACACCAGATGTTTTTCAGCTCACACCCTTGAACACGTAGAACAAGAATATATAAAAAAAAAATAAACACTGAAAATAAATAGATGACAAAAAATATACATTCAAGAGAGAAGACACTAAAAGGTCCGGGCTCATCTCACAAACATTCCCCCGGCCGAGATACACCCCACCAATGTAGGGCGAGTACGACCGCAAGGGCATTAGGGGGCTTCCATCCCACACCCCCGCATATCTAGATTAAAGAATAAATAGAAAAAAAAGAAAAAAAAGTATGGCAGAAAACAAAATAAAAAGTAAGCCCACATATACCACCTCAGGTTAACTGTCAGCAAGAGCGAGAGAAAAAAAAAGAAAAGCCTCAAAGGAGTCCAAATTTTACATGACAAATGGGAAGTAAGATAGTTGAGACAACATTGTAATAGTTAGGCAGTAATACATTGAAATAGATAAGCAGTTTTAAAATAATTAATGAGGAAATAACGCACAAACACGTATGCACAATAATGTGAGCTATAAACTGATGTGTTAAATAGGGTAAAAAAATCACGATAAGACTATTTATTTTTTAAACAGATGCGTAAGGAAAGACTGGCTTAACAAATTTATAATGCATAAGTAAGAGGAGTTTGTTTTAAAAGACGATAGAGAAAAGTATAGTTGGACTAAGTGAATAACATTTTAAAAGGACCAAATATGACGAGTAAGAGCTTTAAAAGGACCAAATATGACGAGTAAGAGCTTTATGAGAATATGTATGGATGTAAAAGAGGCGAATAAAGTAAGTTTGTGAATATAGTTTGGCGCTCTGCTCCCTCTGTTTACTTCAAATGGTTTGATCGTTCATATTCGTATTCATGAACATAGATTTAATATGGTGTTGAGTAATGGGTGAGTCATATTACTAGCATGCAAGATGGAGTAATAAGGTTCATAGGATCATTGAGCGTTGTAATGTCATCCACAGTTATCGTCTTCCTATCTTTACACTAAACATATATTTTTTAAATATTTTTAATCTGGATACAATGGTTTGAACCTCGAAGAGAGTTTACTTTATTGTCGATTTATAAAATGTATTTTTATAATAATTAATGAGAGGAGGTCAATGAATTAGAGAGACGATTTATTACGAGTTTATGGCTCATAATAAATGCGAAGTCCAATCGCGATCGACTATAATGGAGTTTTCAAAGAGATGTCTACATTTTAAAGTGGATAGACACACTTTATTAAAAAAGTGAAGTTTTAACAGTTTTCAGATAAGTTGATATAAATTATTACACTACAAACTACTTACTTACTACAAACTGGTGATAAAATCACCAGTTTGTAGTATTAACTAATAATGATTTTAAATTATCTGCCAAAACAAATTGTCACAGAGGATTTTTCAGGGATTTAACTGATTAGAGGGTCCAGTTATACCTAAGAAATATAGCTCAGGACGCAAAGGAAAAACTGAGTAGATCGATGTTAGCGCCGTACAGAAACTAATATAAGCGAATCATCTGAACGTTGAAACCCTGGTCCACACTTAATTATTTATTTATTTAACATTTTTATTGCAAATTTAATCTGGCGGGATTATTGCCAGGAGGCAATCTCTTTCAACCAACAACAAAAATAAATTAAGCGAATTATATGGTCGCAAAACACATTTAAATGACTATCCATCCTCACGAAATCCATGAACATATACGTGAGCATATGCTTACAAAGACGGACAATCATCTGACCATTCCTTTTCATTTAAAGGGAGATATCATCAATCAAAGGAAAAGGAAGGGATGGGGGAGAGGAAAGGAAAAAAATCAGAAATGAAACACGTCATATTACTGAATAGAAATTAAGAGTTATTTCAATCGCTTCTTAAAGCATGCCAAGGACGGAGCGAGTCTAACATTGGTTTGTAATTAATTCCAGAGTCTCACTGCATGAGCAGTAAAGGACGACGTAAAAAAGAAGAGTAGTGAACCGGAAAAGCCAATTAACAATCTCAGTTTGAGCGTAGTTTTAGTCCATGATCGGAAAGACGCTGAAAATTTTCGGCGAGATAAGAAGAGGTGGCGGGACAGTTAAGAATGTTATACAATCTCTATTGTTTCTACAGTCTGTGAATTTGGCGTCTATTTCTAACGTTCAACCAGTTCAATGCCTTCTGGTATGAAGTGCGTTAAAATAAATAAGTAGTGGTTAACACCTTGTATTGCCAGCAAGAAAAAAAAATCTAGCATTTCTATCGAATCCAATTAAATCGTATGTCTTATGTGTAGATTATTCTACCAAATATAGCAAAAATGTATTATTCTTTTGTTTATTAATTGTTCATACATTAGTCATTTCAAAAACGCCCTTTAATGAGAAAAACTCAACTTTTACAGCTCCATAAATTATGTTTTCTAATCTTCACACAATAAAATAAATCGTTTTGAAAAAAAGCATATTCGGATGTAAATATGAATGCATTAACTACAGGTATCCTTCACTTTACGCATTTAAATTTTCTTTTTCAGGGTTCCAATGAAAGTGTTAAACGTCAATACAACCCCGAAGCCACAGTAAAAAAGATATCTAGTGATAGGTGATTTTTTTATAACAGAGGGAATTATATGACTGGAGAACAGCGTGAAAGGAGAAATGCAAGTCGATTCTATTACTCAAAACTGTGTTAAATAATTGCGTAGTCCGTGGTCTGATTGATAAGACATTTGATTTTCACCTGAATTTGATTACCGATGGTAATAAAAAAACCAAAATCCCAAACTAGTAAAATAGATCGTAAAGTAACAACTCTTGCTCGAACCATGTAAGTGTGCTAGATGTATCTATTAGCATGCGGTATTATTACCAACATGTGGAATTGCGATTTGCGAATCTCTTGCATACGTCAACGGCTCTAAGTTCGAAGGACTATATACTAGGACCGAACACAATGTTTTATCACGGGCAGGCTGTTTTATATGTCAGAATCACCAATTCAGATATGTTGAAATATAATGTACAAGATATGGTTAGTTGGAAAAAAATTCATTCGTCAATAGTCTAGGACATTTTGTACAGATTACAATTATTTAATAAATAAAGTTAACATAATAATATTAAATCAGTTATTATTCCTCATTCTGAAAATTTCACACAAAGTGTATGAAAACATAAACAATTCAAGTTCCTAGACGAACCGAACCATTTGCGTCTCATTATTTTTGAATATCTAACATGTAGAGTTTATTGATTTATAACACCTTTCATAATTAAGAAAGCAGAGGTTAAATAAATCTCAAAAATGTCAACAGCTTTAACCTGAGTTTTGAAATAATGAATACAAACATTTTCCATTTAAATTAGCCCATTTTTTTTTTCAAAAGAAAGACAATTACAACGAAAAATGAGCACTTTAATTAAAAATTCAAATGACAAGTGGTTCATTTTGTTCATAAAAAATGCAAATTCCATTTAACGTGAGCAATTACGGTGATAAATCTGCTGAATAAAATTTGCGAATTGTGGTAACAGTTGTAAGATGAATTCAAATACTTGTTTTTAGTTTTAACTCTCCTTTTCAAGGTTTATTTTAACAAATTATTATACTGATGAAAAAATTCAAACATACGTGTAAACTATCACGCAATCTCGTTGTAAGAAGACAAAGCGCCAACAGTTCCTTTCATGATTTGTCTTTTGCTTCTTCTCACTTCAGGTGTGCTCCGATCGTCTCACTTTAGGTGTGTCATCGCATCTACTACACCGGCGTAACCTATTTGTTTGCTGGTCTGCAATAGCTCCCTCACAATAGGATAAAAGAAAGAAGAAAGAAACGTAAACTTCACTCACGTAGGAATGGCAAGGGGATCCTCGACTACGAGGCCCAGGAACGACAACCTCACAATATGAGCGAATTCATATGGCAGTCATATTTAAAAGCATAGTCGAGAGATAATATTGTCTTCGGTCACCTTAATCGAACTTTGAACCATGCTTTAAAAAGCGACTGAAAAACCTCTAAATTTCTAGTCAGTAAAATAACGTGTTTCATTCCTTATTTTTCTTTTCATTTCCTCTCCACCATCCCTTCCTTTCCTTTTGATTGATGATATCTCACTTTATATGAAAAATAATGTTCGGGAGATTGTCCGTCTTTGTGGGGTTCATGGGCATGTGCTCACGTATATGTTTATGGATTTCGTGGGGATGGATAGTCATTTGAATGATTTATGCGACCACGTAACTTGATTAATTTACTTTTTTCTCGTTGGCTGGAAGAGATTGCCGCCGAGCAATAAGCCCGCAAGATTGTATTTGCAATAAAAGTGTAAAACAAATAAATAAATAATCGAACTTTTTGGGTTAAAAGCCACTGGAGCAGACAAGTGCGTGTAGAAAATAACACTACCGCATAACACATCAAACAACAATTCCCGGGACTTACCAAGAGATGGCGCATTTAATCACAAATCCATACCATTACTAGTTAGTACCAACTTTTAGAAGTTACGTGTCAAACCTTTATGACATTCCGACAAATTGTCATTGAGTTACAGTGGTTTTAGTGACGCTACTTTTGCTATTTTCTAAACAACGGAAAAAACATAATTTCGTGTGTTGATAAAACATTGCTTTTTAGTGGGAAAAAATACCGTTCAAACTCAGCGATGGCTTGAAAAGGGTTATCCGGGCTCTGCTCCGTTGAAAACAACCATTTGTCGGTGGTATGCTGATTTCAAACGCGGTCGTATAGACACAAATGATGCTGAACGCGCTGGTCGTCCAAATGAGGCTGTTACACCATAAAATATAAAAAAAACTCTAAATCGTGATGGAAAATCGCTAAATAAAGTTGCGTATGATAGCTGACATCCTGAAGATATCATTTGGTAGTGTTTAGACTATTTTGCATGAACATTTGGTCATGAAAAAGCTTTTTCGAAATGGGGGCCGCGTTTGCTCACAATGGAACAGAAACAGCAACGCATCAATGATTCAGAGCGCTGTTTGGCACTGTTCACGCGAAATAAACAACAGTTTTTGCATCGGTATGTAACAATAAATGAAACTTGGACTATACTCCGGAATCAAATCGGCAGTCAGCTGAGTGGAGAGCAACCGGTGAGAGTCGTCCGAAGCGACCAAAAACTCAACAGTCGGCCGGGAAGGTTATGGCCTCCGTATTTTGGGATGCGCATGGTATAATATTCATCGATCACCTTAAAAAGGAAAAAAATCATCAATAGCGAATATTACAAAGCGTTATTGGAGCGTTTGAAGGCAGAAATTGCAAAAAAACGACCCCATATGAAGAAGAAAAAAGTTCTCTTTCATCAGGACAATGCACCGTGTCACAAGTCGATGGTAACGATGGCCAAATTGCATGAGTTGAACTTCGAATTGCTTCCGCACCCCCCGTATTCTCCAGATTTGACCCCCAGCGTCTATTGGTTGTTCGCAGACCTCAAAAAGATGCTTCAGTGAAAGAGATTTGGCTCCAATGAAGAAGTGATTGCCGAAAGTAACGCCTATTTTGAAACCAAAAATAAATTGTTCTACACGGTTGGCATATAAAAGTTAAAAAAGCGTTGGAATGAATGTATTGCTCTTGAAGGAGTCTATGTTGTTGAATAAAAAATAATTTTGGCAAACAAATATTGTTTTAGTAGTTAGTCCCTCGACTTATTGATCGATGTATTATGTACAGGCAGGCATATAGGAACTTACCAGACGAACTCTTTGACGAGACTAATCCCCATGGTTTTTTTCTCCATAATTTATAATTAATCGCATAGCAGTATTTTTTGGCATAATTTATCTCGCATGTCATAAAAGTTTATTTAAAATAGCGAATTAAATAATTTTTGTTTTTTTATACGTGTAATCTTCCCTTTTGTTTATTAAATATCATTTGTTGTTATTTATTTAATCAAATACTGTTTATTTCACTTTATATAATGGTATAACCCTACCGATTTCAAGGCATTCACCTCATCATCAGTGGATCACAAAGTATATTATTGTTGTATACAAAGAATTAATTATTTTTCTTACTTTGCGCTACATAGTTTACGTTTCTTAGTGTAGTGACAACCCTGAATTTGATAGTAAAAAATAATTCATTTTATCAAAAGTGGCATAAAACATGACAGAAAGCCAACCGTGAATTGTCCAATTTAAGCTTATTAAAAAGCTTTTATACTTTTTGAAATTGAAAAAATTTCAACAGTCCGGCCCACACACACACACCACTTATTCCTGGACTGAAAAATTCCATGCCGGATTAATTAAAAAAGGGAGATTTATTAAGTTTTGATTAGTATTCCCCTTGAAATTTTAAGGAAAATAATTCTTGGTAATTAAAACAGTTATCTTTGGATATTACTTGTATTATTTGAAAAGAACGTTTACTGGCATTAAAGAGTGATTTTGCCTCAGTCTGGATTATCAAAATAGAGAAAAGATTACTCTATGAATCATTAATTGATGATTTCTAGAATTAAGAGGCTTAACTTTTAACTAATTAATCTTAAGTTGAACTTAAAGTCTTTTGTTCATTCTAAATTAATAAACAAACAATGTTTATAGTTTTGAAAGACCTTTTAAAGGCATTAAAACTATCTCAAAATATGTCCGAGACAACGGCATACGCATTACCCGATCGATGTAATAATCTAGGTACGAGAGAATTTTAGTTATTATTTGTTGTTCTCGTAATATATTTTGCAATCTCGAAGAAAATCAAAAGTTAATCAATTTCAGTACCTGAGGACAGTCTATTATTTTATTAACTATTTTGAAAAGCAGGATCAAATCTGACATTACTGAACGATCAGAAAATCTGATTTGATTAAAAACCAAAATATTTTTTTTTATCTAGTACGTCAATTTTTTTACGTAAATGTCAAAAAGTGTTTTTACGTAAATGTCAAAAGTTTAAATACTGTTTATGTAAATTATCGGGTATAAAATAACAGATTAACTAAACATAATATATGATTAGTTTATTAAACCCCTTATTTTATGTGCTACCCCTCAACATGTCCAAATTGATGAACGAAATATATTGCAGAACATATAGACAGGAGACAATAATGTATACGGTCTCTGTAATAGAGACTTCTGGCGAAGAACCACCAGAGTAGACACGAAACTCGTTTGTATTTTGAGGCTTTCGTGGGTCTTCATATTAGTAGGATAAAGTTTTTTAAGTGTTTTACTGCGCGGTTCAGCTTATGATGTCGACATTTCAAAAACATTGTAGTTTTCATCTTCAGAGCTTGTTAGTAATCAACTTCACCACAAGAGGATGTGCGCAGAATATTACTAGCCTACAGCTGAGTTTAAATCACAACGTGAGCACATGGGTATGTCCCGGTTCACGACCGCATATTTCCTTCCCATTATGGAAGAACAAACGCACGGCATCCACAAATGATGAAATTTTTGTTTATTTTTAAAGCGAATTTAACTATAAACAAGCCTAGAAGATAAAAACTGACATGTTTTCGAAAAGTTGGCATCTCAAGTCAAAACACGCGGTAAAACACTGCAAAACGTATCATCCAACGGAACTAATTCTTTATAGACGTATGTTTTAGCAAAACTACTGTATTTAAAGATACAACCAAACTTGCACACGCCTAGCGCGTATAAGTATTGTTACCAGAGGAACTATTTTATCAGTCAAAGTTCCTTCGGAGGGGAGTCAAGTTACCGACCACGCCTCGGGATTCATCAGAGATTTAATTCTAGATAAACAAAAAAAAACTGACAGCCCAGAAATCATATTCGTCTAAAAAAAGGGAGAGCTGTTTGCAGTCAGTTTCAGTTTCTTTCAGAAGTTTCATACGCCCATAAGCTTACAAAATTTTTAGCTAACGTCGTCAGATAATTTTCAATTTATTTAATTTTTTTTATTAACGTTACTGAAAAATCACACTGAAAATATAGTTTCAGCTCCATGTAGATACATATATTTCTTTACGGTTTTTATGGAAATAACATTGAATGACGGTTAACATAAATGCAATAATTATTTTTAAGCCTAATTAACACATTAACTTCCATTAAAAACCGATTACATTTTTCATTGATTCATTATGCTTTGAACTGGGTAATTTTCTGTAACAAAGCAATAATAAAAAAAGGCATTTGAGGAAAATACATTGTTGCATTGTTACTTTTAAAAACACAATAAACAATTAAAACAAAGTTTTTATAACTAACACATCTATATTTATTTTGTTAGGCCACAATATTTGAACTAAACGTTCCACTTAAGAATCATAGTATTTTCGTTGCCTTTGTCACAAAAAAAACGTCACCACTCGCACACGGAATGACCCTGTTGAATTATTTTTTCAGGATTAATATTTTCTATTTTCCATGGATAAATTGAGGATTGAACTTCTCAATAAGTTTTATAGGTATAGCTGAGCAACTTCACTGGGAATAATGGTTATCATACTTTCTATTTTTTTAAATTATTATATATTTTTATTATTTAAAAATTGATCGATTGGAAGAAATTACTTTTAAACAATAAGTCCTCCAGATGTGTAAGCATAAAAGTATTCAACACCTTATTTTATTCATAATTGAGGCATTAAACACTGTAGAGGTTTAAAGACATTAATTGTTTAATCAAACACTATTTATTCCACTTTACATAACGATATAACCCTACTGGTTTCAAGGTTAAATCATGAATTAAATCCGCTGGAACCCAGATTATTTTTAATAGGATTCCAGTCTGGTTAACACTTAGGGTCTATAAAAACATCTTTCTGGTTGGCTGGAAGAGATTGCCCCATATCAATAAACTCACCAGGTTAAAAAAAAGGTTCTCACCTCATCACTAGGGGAGCACAAACAAGTATTATCTGCGTTCCCCTAATTATGAGGTGAAAGACCACTGATTAAACCACTATACTTTTTTTCATTTAATAGGATTTTCATTTGATGCTTTTATATTTTTAGACTTTTAATCATGTAAAAGCTGATTGATTGGAATGTATTACTTTAAATCAATAAATTGGCTATATTTGTTTGTATAAACTTATTAAAAATGTGTAGTGTTTTTCAGACCATAAGACACACATTTTATCTTTAAAAAATCGACATAAAATTTGGGTGCATCCTTGGTCCAAAGTGTGCCTTATGGTTCGAAGGTAGGATATACGAGGTAATACTCTTATAGGTAATACTCTTATCTTAAGATAGGATATAGAAGTTCGAAGGTAGGATATACGAAGTAATACTTTAAATACTCATTGGTCCTTACAGAAAATATATTTAAGTACCAAAATGAATATACACGCATTTATTTTTAAACACGTATGTATTTAAGACCTGCGTTTTATATTTTTATTCACTTTTTAACTTAATTTAAGTTATTATGTTGTATATTTTTTAATAACTTTTTTATACTATCCTCGTGGCCTTGATCATTAGTCGCTTGATTTTCCCCCTGAGGTTACAGGCTCGATTACTGACAATTTACAAAAAGAAAAAATATTGTCCCAGTCTGGTAAAAGTTCGTCAAGTAACAATACTCGTATACGCCGAATACGTGTACAAGTGCTGTTGTATTTTCACGTTCCATGATACTACCAGCACGAGCAATTATGGAACACTAGTTCTATACCTACTCTAATGGTTCTGTGCCAGAAGGTCTCATTACTAGGGCCGATAAGAATTTTGTATGCTGAGCATTATCTTCTGAACTGGTTGAATGGTAGAAATCGCCAAATTCACATTCTGGATCTATTGTATAATATCCTTAACTGTCCCGCCACCCTCTCTTATCTCGTCGAAAATTGTCAGCGTCTTTCCAATCATGGATTAGCGCTACACTCAAACAGAGGTTGCTTATTGGCCTTTCCAGTTCACCGCTCCTCTTTTTTTACGTCGTCCTTTACTGTCCATGCGGTGAGACTCTGGAATCAGTTACAAACACTGTAAGACTCGCTCCGTCCTTGGCATATTTTAAGAAGCAACAGAAAAACCTCTTAATTTCTAGTCAGTAATATAACGTGTTTCATTCCTGATTTTTTTCTTTTCCTTTCCTCTCCACCATCCCTTCCTTTTCCTTTGATTGATGATATCTCACTTTATATGAAAAAGGAATGTTCGGATGATTGTCCGTCTTTGTGGGGCTTGTAAGCATACTATATGCTTACGTATGTGTTCATGGATTTCGTGGGGATTGATAGTCATTTGAATGATTTATGCGACCATGCAACTTGCTTCATTTACTTTTGTCTGGATGGTTGTAAGAGATTTCCGCCTGGCAATAAGCCCACCAGATTGTATTTGCAATAAAAGTTTGAAAAAAGTGTTAAATATCTTCCATATATAAGAATATATTCGAATATATTGAGACCATGGCCGAACACACTACGTATGTATTTAAAAAAATATATATTTGAGTTATTTTATTATAGTTTAATTGTAAATGTTTTAGAATTGTTGGCATAATGGCATGTCAACATGCAATAACGAGAAAAAACAGCAGTTACTAAAATGCATTTAATTTAAAAACCCCATTCTTAACTATCGGTCACGTTTTATAACAATTTATTGTTTTTTTTACTAAAACGTATCATATTAAAAAATGTCAAAAACAATTTTACTTTTTGTGGCATTAACACATTTCCATTTTATATTTTATCAAGTTTTAGACGCGAAAAAATCGGTAAGCAGTTTGTATTTTTTTTTACTTTTTCAAAGAAAGATTATGATTATTGCCAATTTTGAACTAGAAAGAATGATAAGGATGAAACATTTTTTTAAATACATATAAACTAAACTATGTATTACGACTTTTATTATACAAAAAATTGTAGGTCAAAATATTTTCAAAGCCTTAACTATTATAGTCTTTCTTATTTTACAATTATTATTACAATTTGTCGTTATTATCAAAATATAGCTTTATATTTTACAATTATTATTACAATTTGTCGTTATTATCAAAATATAGCTTTATATTTTACAATTATTTTTACAATTTGTCGTTATTATCAAAATATAGCTTTATATTTTACAATTATTATTACAATTTGTCGTTATTATCAAAATATATCTTTATATTTTTTTGGCATATGGCCTTCACATACTCGTATATAAATCCACAAAAAAGTGATGTTTCACAAAAAAATACAAACGAATAATTTTTTCCATGTGTAGAACGAGAAGATTGTTATTTTTCAGTATAAAATATTTTTGAATATTTACATACATACTATTACGCCATTACTCAGTCGGGGTAGGTAGAGAGGTCAGACCACCATACTAATTTTTCTATCTTAGCATCACATCCTTAGCCATACACCTTCTCATACAATTTTTAAGATTTCTCTGACTATCTTTGTTTCCTCCTTACAAAATATCATTCACTTGATGCGACCATACTTTTCTTGCCTTTTTTCTTATACGGCACTGATTTTTTTCAGGCGGTGACTCTTTATATAACAGCTTTTATAACTATATGCTCGTTTATCTATGAAACAATTCGTTACCTTTGAGAACTGATACAATATTCATTGAAACTGTTTTGTTGGCTGAAACTCGTTATATAACCTCTTGAACAACCATATTGTATACAACTGTTGCTGGCAGTGCCTCCTTAAATAAATTATTTCACAACCAGCATATCCCCGTTGAAAAAAGAAACAATTCGTTACCTTTGAGAACTGATCCAATATTCATTGAAACTGTTTAGCTGGCTGAAACTCGTTATATAACCTCTTGAACAACCATATTGTATACAACTGTTGCTGGCAGTGCCTCCTTAAATAAAGTATTTCACAACCAGCATATCCACGTTGAAAAAAGAAACAATTCGTTACCTTTGAGAACTGATACAATATTCATTGAAACTGTTTTGCTGGCTGAAACACGTTATTTAATCTCTTGAACAACCATATTGTATACAACTGTTGCTGGCAGTGCCTCCTTAAATAAATTATTTCACAACCAGCATATCCCCGTTGAAAAAAGAAACAATTCGTTACCTTTGAGAACTGATCCAATATTCATTGAAACTGTTTAGCTGGCTGAAACTCGTTATATAACCTCTTGAACAACCATATTGTATACAACTGTTGCTGGCAGTGCCTCCTTAAATAAAGTATTTCACAACCAGCATATCCACGTTGAAAAAAGAAACAATTCGTTACCTTTGAGAACTGATACAATATTCATTGAAACTGTTTTGCTGGCTGAAACACGTTATTTAATCTCTTGAACAACCATATTATATACAACTGTTGCTGGCAGTGCCTCCTTAAATAAATTATTTCACAACCAGCATATCCCCGTTGAAAAAAGAAACAATTCGTTAACTTTGAGAACTGATACAATATTCATTGAAACTGTTTAGCTGGTTCAAACTCGTTATATAACCTCTTGAACAACCATATTGTATACAACTGTTGCTGGCAGTGTCTCCTTAAATAAATTATTTCACAACCAGCATATCCCCGTTGAAAAAAGAAACAATTCGTTACCTTTGAGAACTGATACAATATTCATTGAAACTGTTTAGCTGGCTGAAACTCGTTATATAACCTCTTGAACAACCATATTGTATACAGCTGTTGCTGGCAGTGCCTCCTTAAATAAATTATTTCACAACCAGCATATCCACGTTGAAAAAAGAAACAATTCGTTACCTTTGAGAACTGATACAATATTCATTGAAACTGTTTAGCTGGCTGAAACTCGTTATATAACCTCTTGAACAACCATATTATATACAGCTGTTGCTGGCAGTGCTTCCTTAAATAAATTATTTCACAACCAGCATATCCACGTTGAAAAAAGAAACAATTCGTTACCTTTGAGAACTGATACAATATTCATTGAAACTGTTTAGCTGGCTGAAACTCGTTATATAACTTCTTGAACAACCATATTGTATACAGCTGTTGCTGGCAGTTCCTCCTTAAATAAATTATTTCACAACCAGCATATCCACGTTGAAAAAAGAAACAATTCGTTACCTTTGAGAACTGATACAATATTCATTGAAACTGTTTAGCTGGCTGAAACTCGTTATATAACCTCTTGAACAACCATATTGTATACAACTGTTGCTGGCAGTGCCTCCTTAAATAAATTATTTCACAACCAGCATATCCCCGTTGAAAAAAGAAACAATTCGTTACCTTTGAGAACTGATACAATATTCATTGAAACTGTTTAGCTGGCTGAAACTCGTTATATAACCTCTTGAACAACCATATTCTATACAGCTGTTGCTGGCAGTGCCTCCTTAAATAAATTATTTCACAACCAGCATATCCACGTTGAAAAAATAAACAATTCGTTACTTTTGAGAACTGATACAATATTAGAAAAAGTGTTTTAGCTGACAGTGACTTATAACATAACCTCTTTTACAACCATATGCTCATAGAAAAAGAAGAAATTCGTTTTTCTTGAGAACTGATCTTTATTTATACAGATTGTTTTTGTTAACAGTGACTTTTTTATAACCTTTTTCAGAATCATATGCATTTGAAAAATAATACAACTCGTTTCTGACACAATATACCATACATGTAAACTGTTTTTGCTGACAGTGACTTCTTATATAACCTCTTTGACATACATATGCTCGTTGAAATAAGAAACATTTCATTGCATTAGAGAACTGATACAATACATTCATAAAAACTTTTTTTGTTGAAAGTGACTCCTTATATAAGTTCTTTCACAAACTTATGCTCGTTGGAAAGAAAAACAATTCATTTCCTTAGACAACTGATACAATATTCTTAAAAATTGTTTTTGCTGGCAGTGACTAGTTATATATTTTTTTCACAACCATATGCTCGTTCAAAAGAGAAACAATTTGTTACCATTGAGAACTCATAAAATATTCATACAGACTGTTGCTACTTGCAGTGGTTTCTAAGGCTTGTCACCTTTTAAACGCCTGTTGAAATAGAAAATGGGAGTTCCGTTCAAGTGTGTTAAGATGTTTAACTTTGTAAGGTATCTGCACACACAATCATAGCGAAAGTTTTAACTATGGCTCATCGCAATATTATGTATTTTTTAGGGAAAATGTTTATCGCAAAAAAAAACTGATAAATGGCATGTCAGCATGCAATGTTGTTAAAATTTGCATCAACTAGAGTAAATTTCACTTATGTGTTATATCGTGAATGACTGGAAATCCACACCCGTAAAATATCCTTATCTCTATTTTTTTTTAATTTGATGAGTGCAATAAGATAATTAAAAATGTACAAGATTTTTATTGTAACCTAACTTTCGTTGTAAACAGAACATTTTAGCCTAGAACCCTTTTTTTTAATATGAGTATAACTGAAATCAAACCTGTAAATCTTGGGCTGAAAGACCAGTATCTTACCAACTAACTCTCAAATATATATTAGTTAAGGTATTAACACCGTGGAGGTTTAAATACATAGTAATTTGTTTATTCAAAAACTGTTTATTCCACTTTATATAACGGTAAAACCCTACTGGTTTCAAAGTTTTCAAGGGGAGTGCTCCCCTGATGATGAGGTGAAAACCTTGAAAACAACAGCGTTTACCATTGTATAAAATGGAATATATAATATAACATGTAGAGCTATCTTACTAAAACTATTTTTTTTCACAATCATTGTGGATCATTTAAAAAACAGAATGACTATTTAAAAAAAATGTCACTCTGTCGTAATGATTGATAATGAATCAATTCTGAGTTTTCAGCACCCCAATAGCGTCCATTTATATTGTTGACAGAACCGTTGTGATCGAAATGGACTTATATACTAAATATGCAGTGCAAAGTAGGTGGAACGCGAGGTAGAGAAAAACCAAGGAAAGCATTGTTGGATCAAGCGTAACATATTTTGAAAGAAAGAAAAAATACAGAGGAATCGCTGAAGCTGCATGAGATTGTGTGTGAATGTAGAAGAGGCAAAATGTGTGTATCAGAAAGAAAGTCTAGAGCTCTGTTATTTCTGTCTATCTAGTGAGGGAGACGACGTGATGGTTTATGTGTACGAGTATGTACGTACCGTAGGGGATGACTTGCGTAGTGCGTTTTAACACGTATCCTGATCCCGTGTTTTTACCTGATCGATACTTCTTCCAACAAAGGACATGTGCTATCTAGCAAATGTTAAATGGACATAGGTTATCTACCAAATATTTTTTTGTAAATAATTCAATCTTTAAACAAAGGTCACTTGATTTTTTTTATCGTTTATTTCTAACATGGACACTGGATAATAAAAATCTGCATACATTTATATACTCGAGAATCTAATATCGCGTTATCAGTGTGCAGCGAAGTGTCAGATCTTGAAGATTTTGACATATTAATCTGAAGAAACACTACAGTCTCAAGGTCTAAGGATAGAAGAAGAAATTTGCAGAATCCTTCAAATAGGTCGTCAAAGAATATGTCTACATATGTGTTGATATGTATTTCATCAACTGACAAAAAAAAAACGCTGCAAAGCTTGCAAGATAAGTTCAAGTAAAAGAAGAGAAGTTAGATCTGCTACATGTGTAATGAGTGTTATGTAGCTCTCTCTAGAAATGAGCATGTTAGCAGAATAATCATGTTTAATTAATTAAAAAAGAAGAGAAGTTAGATCTGGTACATGTGTAATGAGTGTTATGTAGCTCTCTCTAGAAATGAGCATGTTAGCAGAATAATCATATTTAATTAATTAAAAAAGAAGAGAAGTTAGATCTGGTACATGTGTAATGAGTGTTATGTAGCTGTCTCTAGAAATGAGCATGTTAGAAAAATAATCATATTTAATTAATTATAAAGAAGAGAAGTTAGACCTGGTACATGTGTAATGAGTGTTATGTAGCTCTCTCTAGAAATGAGCATGTTAGCAGATCAATCATATTTAATTAATTAAAAAAGAAGAGAAGTTAGGTCTGGTACATGTGTAATGAGTGTTATGTAGCTCTCTCTAGAAATGAGCATGTTAGCAGAATAATCATATTTAATTAATTAAAAAAGAAGAGAAGCTAGATCTGGTACATGTGTAATGAGTGTTATGTAGCTTTCTCTAGAAATGAGCATGTTAGCAGAATAATCATATTTAATTAATTAAAAAAGAAGAGAAGTTAGATCTGGTACATGTGTAATGAGTGTTATGTAGCTCTCTCTAGAAATGAGCATGTTAGCAGATCAATCATATTTAATTAATTAAAAAAGAAGAGAAGTTAGGTCTGGTACATGTGTAATGAGTGTTATGTAGCTCTCCCTAGAAATGAGCATGTTAGCAGAATAATCATATTTAATTAATTAAAAAAGAAGAGAAGTTAGATCTGGTACATGTGTAATGAGTGTTATGTAGCTCTCTCTAGAAATGAGCATGTTAGCAGAATAATCATATTTAATTAATTAAAAAAGAAGAGAAGTTAGATCTGGTACATGTGTAATGAGTGTTATGTAGCTCTCCCTAGAAATGAGCATGTTAGCAGAATAATCATATTTAATTAATTAAAAAAGAAGAGAAGTTAGATCTGGTACATGTGTAATGAGTGTTATGTAGCTCTCTCTAGAAATGAGCATGTTAGCAGAATAATCATATTTAATTAATTAAAAAAGAAGAGAAGTTAGATCTGGTACATATGTAATGAGTGTTATGTAGCTCTCCCTAGAAATGAGCATGTTAGCAGAATAATCATATTTAATTAATTAAAAAAGAAGAGAAGTTAGATCTGGTACATGTGTAATGAGTGTTATGTAGCTCTCTCTAGAAATGAGCATGTTAGCAGAATAATCATATTTAATTAATTAAAAAAGAAGAGAAGTTAGATCTGGTACATGTGTAATGAGTGTTATGTAGCTCTCCCTAGAAATGAGCATGTTATCAGAATAATCATATTTAATTAATTAAAAAAAAAAAAACTTAATTTAATTATTAAAGTATTCTGAACAAATAAATAAAGTTTCATTACAATGCTCTTGATAGTTACTTAGATATAACAATTTTAGTAAACCCTTCATAAAAAAAAGGTTTTCTTGATTTTGATCGGGTCTTAGAGTATTATAAATAACAACAAATTTGTTGAATCTTATAAAAACTCCATAGAAAATACCATGTCCACGAAACTCGATTGTAAAATATACACCGTGAAAATGTAACCAAGTTTAAATAACGATCGATATAGGCTGCTGAGTTAATTTTAGGCCAACCAGTAAATATTTGATAAATTTCCTGCGTTTATCAATTCTATTCATTCGCTTAACCTTTTGATGTGAATAATTCACAGGAACAATGGTTTAATTAATGATTTCTGTACTTGCAGCATAATACTGCATTGTGTACTTTATTATTCCTCTACTGACTGCTTCATAATATGAACTATAATATAATTACGATATTTTAATTAAAACACATACTCATTTATCGTAATACAATTTTACTTATATTTTCAAATATTTTGTCATCTCACTAATGACAATTTAACCAACGTTATCTCCTATGATAAAATTTTGATGGTGAGATATAGAAAAAAAATGTAAAAAAATTAACACTCAACAAATTTTATTTAAAAGGGAAGACTTTCAATGTCTTAGCCTTCTAATTCATCATCCAGATATCCTCATTGCAAGACAAACACCTTACTTTGAGCTAGCACTTTTGTTAGTGAAAAATATAATAAACAAATAGGTAGATAAACGGAATCTATAATTTCCTAAATTGTAAAACGAGAAGTCAGAATTTTATATTTTCCTGTTTTTTTTTAACCTGACGAGTTTATTGCCATGTGGCAATCTCTTCCAACCAACCAGAAAGATGTTTTTATAGGCCCTGAGTGTTAACCAGACTGGAATCCTATTTTAAAAAATCTGGGTTCCAGCGGGGATCGAACCCGCAACCTCCGGATCGGCAGACAAGTGTCTTACCACCAGGCCACAGAGGCTTGTTATATCCATACACAAGTTATTTACTTAAGAACCAAAGGACTAATCTAATTTCTGTATTATATTATCCATATAAATTAACATCATTTTAATTTCCTACATGTAATTTTAGTTTTAATGATCTTAATATTTAATTTCTTATAAATAGTAAACACCTACATAATACGAGTAGATAACAATTGTTACAACAAATTATTTAACACGTACATGTCCACTCGTTCAAGCTACTTGCATTTAATCACATTCACTCAGACCTTGGTCTTCCCTGATAATACTGAAGGTTGACTAGTCAGGCAATAGATGATGCTTCGAAAGCCTGTACTTATGATGCTTTGAAAGCCTGTGCTTATAATGTTTCGAAAGCCTGTGATTATGATGCTTCAAAAGCCTGTGCTTATAATGCTTCGAAAGCCTGTGCTTATGATGCTTCGAAAGCCTGTGCTTATAATGCTTTGAAAGCCTGTGTTTATGATGCTTCGAAAGCCTGTGCTTATAATGATTCGAAAGCCTGTGCTTATAATGCTTCGAAAGCCTGTGCTTATGATGCTTCGAAAGCTCTGATTGCTCGTTTCCATTTTACTCAACACATCAACCTCAAGTTCACATTCATCTCGTATAAGTTTATTCCGTGTTCTGGTATAAATTAGCTAGTCATGTATTTTTCTACGTACACGCCTTTATTTGTCTCTTTTCAGTTTTTTTCTAACATACATCCACATTTTACTCCTAAACAACAAATATGGTTTTAAAATATTGTATTTTTGTGGTTTATCATCTTAAAACTTTTTCATACTGTCTGATCCGAGTATATTTATTAAAGCACCCCATTAACTTTGTTCCTTATCGCTACACGTTGTTCGAAATCACGCGTAACTCTTCCATCATCTAAGAAACTATAAACTAAAAAGCAGACTTCTTTAAGTTGGTCTAATAAATTATTCCTCGCCCATATATATGTACTGCATATTCATCATATAAAAGTTTCCATGGGCGTATAACAAAATATATTTTGTTTTGATTTCAGACTAAATTTATAGCTAATTACGCGTCAGGAATGACGCGCTGCAATGACGATGAAAGCCGCAGTTTGATTGAAACCTCCGGCATAAAAGCCACCAGATTCAATGAAACTATTGTCGTTTTGGAAGGAACATTTGTGTTTTTAAAACCACTTGAAGAAAAAACCAAAGTAAGCGATGTAAAATTAAGAATTTTGGAAAAATTAAGATAGCAGACAAAGCATAAAGTGTGCTGACAGAAATATGTATGCGAGTGTCGTTGCCTATCAACGTGCTGTAGTATTTCTTAAATGTTGGATTTCTAACAAGTTCTATGCCTACTCCTGTGTTTCTAAACCTGAAGGAAAATGCTGTCTTAAGGTCACACTTTTCAATATATCTGAATCAATAATACGGAAAATTTAAAGACTTTGGAAGCTTAAAGCTACATTAAACTACAAAATAAAAATGTATTATTTAACAGTTCACTTCAACAGACATACTCCCTATTACATAGGGTCTTATGTCGCAACTTCTGAAAGACTGGAAAGCGAAGCTGTGCCGTGGATTTTTATTAAGTGAGTAAGCTTTTGCTTACCTGCAAACTCACTGGCCACACCGCTAGCCACATGGCCATCACACTTTTAAAATAATCTGTATAGCAATGTGGATTGGAAACCGCAACTCATGTTTCGAAAGACAAATGTCTTATCTAGTAAGTCATGAAGATTATTTTCCAATTCTTTGAATTATATAAAGAAACCCTTCATTCACAGGCTCTTTGGAAAATTGAAAAGATTTTTTCGTCAGGAAGTAAAGAAGTATTAGCTACGTATGACATAGATGACTTCTGTAAAGAGCTCAAAGAGAGGAAAACTTCTAAAGGTTTATTGGCGAAATATCTCAACACTCTTAACTTCACCTATGGATGCCCTGTTCCAGCAGTAAGTAATTGTATTATTATATCTGTCTCCTTATCTTGAGGCTAAGCGAGCGATACATGCAGATTTTTAAGGTTTACCATATGCACCTACTCAGACCCTCATCTGCAGATGATTTCTACGAAGAAATAAAAAACCTTCAAGAAGCAGGAAGATCTCATTTTCCAATCACAATGGGTTTCTTGAACCCAAGAGTTGAAAGCCAAGTACAAGATGATGTTGCGGTGGGACAATTCGGTTTTCGGACACATTAAAGAAGCAACCGATTGGCAGACTTTGCTAAAAATATAGTTTTTCGTCATGAACACATGCTTCCCAAAAAACTTTATTTTTTTACATTTTTCAGGGAACCTACTATATAGACAACATGATTGCAGATACAAAGTCAATCCCAATCAACAGCATGTTGGAAGGATCCTACTTAGTAACATTTACAGTCTTGAAGTCTGAGAAATCAGGTTCCGGGTTCATGGCGATATCCAAGGACCAAATCATTGGTTGCATGTATATTGATTGTGTTATTGAACCCGAAAACTAAAAATAAATAAAAATCATTGAAATGTCACCTTTCAGTGACAAAGCATGTTTTTTTTCTGATTCCCCATTTTTTTCTGTATTGGATCCGACAACAAAGAAGTGAGACGACCGGAGCACACCTGTATGTTATTTTCCCTCTTTTTGAAATAATGGATATGACCGAAGTCATAGGTATCTTTATACTCTCGAATATTAGCTGGAAAAAATGCCTGCGTCATTCGAGGGGAGCAGCACAACGCGGGGTTTGAGCCGACGACCTCTCGTTTGAAAGTCCAGTGCGTTACCGCGTGGCCATGTACCTCGTATATTTGTCGTAAACACGCATTTTAAACCTTACAAATACTCAAACCCTAAGTTATCACGTATGCATCATATTTTCAACAGCCGCATCAAAATCATGTACATTTATCTAAATGAATCATATTTTCAACGGCCCTATCAAAATCATGCCTGCATGTCTAAATAAATCATATTTTATACTCCGCATCAAAATCATGTCCGTATGTCTAAATTAATCATATTTTCAACAGCCGCATCAAAATCATGTGCATCTGTCTAAATGAATTATATTTTCAACAGCCGCATCAAAATCATGTACGTTTGTCTAAATGTATCATATTTTCAACAGCCGCATCAAAATCATGTCCGTTTGTCTAAATGAATTATATTTTCAACAGACGCATCAAAATCATGTCCGTTTGTCTAAATGAATCATATTTTCAACAACCGCATTAAAATCATATCCGTATGTCTAAATTAATCATATTTTCAATCGCCGCATCAAAATTAATTATATTTTCAATCGCCGCATCAAAATCAATGGATACTTCCAAAAGCGTTTCCAAAACCACTTCTTACTCTCCCTTTGTGAAAGAGCCATTTTTATTTTTATTATAAATGTTATCACATGACATTCATTCAATCGAATAAATTTATAATTAATGAATATCATGATATATTGCGTGCTATTTATCTTATCAAATTAATGAGCACTCACTAAACATGTATTCATTGGCTAGCTAATTAAGTTATTGTTATAAGCACAGCTCCTCTCATTTACTAGGTAAGTATCTTCTTTATTTTATAAAAATTGTAATAAAATATGTGGGAAACAATTTCGAATTGGCAGGAAGAAGAAGCTGATGACACGACGAGAATAATAAAAGTACGTGGTAAGTAAAATATCTTCGTATAAAAATTATTCGAAAGTCTAGTGAACATTCTTAATAAGTGACTTGACTCAATCTGGGGTACAGCGCTCAAACACTGCGTACAACTGTTACATTAGTGTATTCAGCGTCTGAAAATGCACATCAATCTGGACTGACAGTGAACACTCTATGGCAGAGGTTCCCAACCCCGTGCCCGCGGGCACCATGGCGCCCGCGGAACGATTCCTATGTGCCCGCCACTATTCGACAGAGACAGATTTTTTTCAGAAACATTAATTAAAAATGTGAATTATTTTTATTTATTTGTTAAAGTTTTAATTTTTTTGAGTGCCTAGGTTTATTAAATACGTTCGTATGTTTGCGATATTGTATGTATGAGTGGTTCCTTTGCTGACAGTACTTGTCGCAACTTATCTAGCGGCGAGCCAGACTGCACTCTTCACGCTAGCCTGGAACGGGGAGTGCTATTTGCACATCACTCCTTGTACACGCAGAAAACCCGAAGTGAACGAACGCCACGAACTGAGCCAATGAACGCCGAAAATGCCAAAACACATGGCACATGACTCTGACAGCTCTGTCTGTCAGTGAAAGCAATAAGCATGACCCCGACAGCCAAACTGACAGTAGTCACGTGCTCGTACCATCCCGATTGGTATGTAAAAACAAAGGATTTATTGCCCTCTGCAAGAAGGATGAATCATTTTCAAACTTTATGTCCTACCACTGTATTATCCACCAGGAAGCTCTGTGTTGTAAAATATTGCCATTTGAACACGTTATGAAAATAGTTACAAAAATAATCAATTCTATTCGAGCAGCTCCTTTGCAACACCGACTTTTCAAGGCCCTGTTAGAAGATACTGAAGATAAAGAACATGATCTTATTCTGCATACTGAAGCACGTTGGCTCAGTAAAGGTTCTTACAAGATTTGTGAGTTTAATTGAAGAAATAAAAACATTTATAAACGATAAAAAGGAAAATTATGATGAACTTGCTGACTAGCACTCTCGCTGGCTGATTGATTTGGGATTTCTCACAGACATCATGGAAAAATTGAATTCTTTAAATTTGGAGTTGCAGGGGAAAGACAAAAACATAGCTGAAATGATAAGCTCTGTATAGTCATTTAAAGCTAAATTGGATTTGTTGATATTTTTTTGACTGTCCAGATCAATTCTCTCGTGCATTTCCCACATATGAAGAAAATGCTAGGTAACAATGAATTAAACGGGTCATTATTTATTAAGCATCTTCAAGTGTTAAAAACAGTTTGAAGAGAGATTTTTGCAGTTTACACATATCGAGCCAATTGTTTCCTTCTGTATCAATCCTTTTACTGGCCAAATAAATGTAATGAAAATGGCCGCATGTATTGCAGATTTTGTTCAAGGTAAGACAAAAGAACTAGAGTTAGAAATTTTGGACCTTAAGAATGATATTTTGCTAAAGTCCTTAATATCAGAGGACTTTTGGAATACAGTGGACAGAGAAAAGTTCCCATTTTTGAAAAAAGCGGGATATAAAATTGAATAATTTTTCGGTTCGACATATTTATGCGAATCATTGTTTTCAAACATGAACGGAATAAAATCAAGATATAGATCTCGACTCACCGATGAGCATCTTTATGATTGTTTGCTAACAGGATTATCTGCTATCTGATATCGTCATACTCTCCTAATTATGAGTATGAGGCACTGGCCAATGATATGCAATGCTCAAAGATCACATTGACATATTGATATTATATTTTTTTATAAAATGTTTTCTTTGTACTTGTGTTTTTTGTTTACGTTTTGTAAATACATTTCTCTGTGTGTATGCAATTTGAATAATAATTTTATTATTTTGAAACATTTTTGTTTATTATTTATTAATAAATTATGAATATAAGAAAATAAATTATGGGAAAATGAGAAGTTATGGAAGGAGTTTGTCGTTTAAAAATAGGTGGTGCCCGCCACCCTACCGATATTTTAGAATGTGCTCTAGAGTACAAAAAGGTTGGGAACCCCTGCTCTATGGTAACAAGCTACTTCATTTATTGTTTTGCCAATGGAATTTTTTAATTATCAAAGGTTCTTGACCTTTTTCGGGAGGAATTTAATTAATAATAATAAAATGATAGATAATAAAAACCATACTTAAAGACTACACTTTCTTTAACCTTACCCTTCCTGTGCTAAAAAAATCCGCGCGTTTCGGTGCTGTGTATTCAATACACATCAATACACATGTAAAAATGAGCGATTTTAAATCGGAAAAATAAGAATATTCATAGCCAATCGCTTAAAATAATTAAATTTGAAGTCAAAAGTGATAAAAACTGAAATTTTATTGCTGAAAACATGACAAAAAAACATCGACCGACGTTCACAAAACGGGCAAAGCGACCACCTCGACCGAAACCCCGAGAGCTACAGAAGCGAGCGAACTGAGATTCTATTTCTTGCGTTCCCATATACCGAAGTAGAGTGAAATTGACACGTAAATAGCGTTGTTTCCTCACCCAAAGCGGTTTTTTTTAGAATGAATTTACCTTCGTCACACACTGGCATACTTTTGATTGTATTGGTGAATTTATTCCCAATTTTCACAAAATATCTCTGATGTGGCCGATAAGTGTTAATTATTATTTATATTATTTTTTTCATTCAATGCGTAAATATACAACGGAGGAATACCTTAATTTTGAACCCAGTATTTATTATATTTATAGAGATGTTAAAGTTTTTAGAAGCAATGTGTACTAGTTACACATCACAGGGAAGGAAGGGTTAGCAACGTTCTTATTTGGAAATCGAAGCCACTAATAGACAGATTAGAAATATTACAAAAAACAAAATGAGCTTAGTACAAGGATAGGAAGGTGTTGGATACTGCTATAAAATATGAGCTTAAATATTTGGTGACAAAACTGCTGAACACTAATCCAGAGAAGAAGAACTACAAATAAATCTACATTTAGTTGATCTTCCGATAAGCGAGAGCAATACGAGTATCTTCGACTTTAGGTGTATTGTATATTACCATAAATTTATTTATTTATTTGAACAGTGTACCGTTATTTTTTAACCTTAAAACAGTTAACAACAGGGAAGTTAAAACCAGTAGATTAAATTTTGATAACACCTCTTAAAAGCTTATGACTTCAAGACCTTCTTAAACCTTCCCTTACGGTGATAAAAATAATACGCGTGCTCCGGTGTTGGGTAGTGAGAACGCGATCAAAAATTAGCGATTTTAAATCGTGAAAATAAGAACATTCATAGATAATCCCCTTAATTAATTATAATTGAATTTAAAAATTATAATAAATGAGATTTATTTGCTGAAAACATTAAAAAAACCATCTGGCAGCGCTCACGGAACAGGCGTACGTCTAACCTATTTGCAAGCCTAAAAGCTACTAGTGGCGCGGAACGTCAGTCGCATACCCCGGCGCTTACGCTTATGCTTGCGACGTTGAGACAATTCAGCTCCTCGCAATTCAGTCTAGTATGCAAGAGTGAGATGCGAATATAGTGTCGCGCTTCCCGCATACTATTCACCTATCGTCAAGACGAGGCACTCGCAGCGTTTAAATGCGAATTTGTTTTCGATCTTTACAAAACACCTCGATGTTGTCGATAAATTCTGATTATTATTAATATTATTTTTTAAATCAATGCGTAAATATATTATGGAGGAATACCTAAAATCTTAACCTTGTATTTATTATATTTATAGAGATATTGATGGTTATTAGAAGCAACGTGTAGAAGATACCCAACACAGGGAAGGAAAGGTTAAAACTGCACACGCCTCCTACGTGAATATATCTTATAAGCTAGGTTACAGGATCAGCGATAGCAAAAGTCTCGTTTAAGTACCTCGCTCTATTGCATCGATATAGAAAATATTTATAAATAAAAAATCAACTTTATACAAGCTCTGCTTTTTTATGAAGCAAATTTTTTTAGAGAAAGACTCAAAAGATACATTGAAAACATTCTATTATGGGACTCTAAAACAAAGAGACGAGGTTCCTTTGTATTTAACCCCCTTCATGAGATGGGTTATAAAGGACGATGTTAAAAAAAGAAAAGCGGTGAACTGGGAAATTAGCAATAACTGTTTGAGCTAAATGTTCATTATCGGAAAGACGCTGAATATTTTCAGCAAGATACAAGGGATGGCGGAAAAGTTTAGAAATATAACTCCTTGTTTTTTTTTTCAAGATCTTGAACCTCTCCAGACTTGAATTAGTTCTAAAGTTTTAAAACAAATCTTGTTAATGTTGCATTTAGTGTTATTAGCATATTTACACTAAATGCAACAATATGACGTATAAGTTGGCGATGGCGCCCAAACGTTTAAAGTCGATAATACAGTATTCTACACTTTATTTGTTATCATTGGGAACAGAAATATACCACAAAGCTGTTTACGAAGTTCATATAAACTCAGTGTCCATTAAAATGGACGCCAGACCTAAATATGGTAAAGAACAACGACAATACATTACTCTGCGTATTTTTTCTAATATACAACTCATTAAGTTTTCTTGTGATGATGAAGTTCATCATCACCGAAAGAACTTAAAATAATATTAAACAGATTTGAAATACTGGGAATCCTTATTGATGAAACTTTGAGATGGCGTTATCATGTATCAATCATAACCACAAGATGTTTGCTACTCTGTATTATCTTTATTGTGAAATGTTACTGTTACAATGTTTTAAACTTCCATTACTTGATTACTGTGACAAACTTTATATGGATGCCAACGATAAGATGTTAAATAAATTAGAAAGATTCCAGAACAGTTGCAACCAATTTATATTTAACTAAAATAATTATGACCATAACATAACATATGTCAGAGTTTCGAAAAAATATTTGAATAGTTTGGAACTAGGCAGCGAAAAAAACATTTTCTTTATATGGGCATTGAGTTGAGTGCTTAACGATCCTATTTTTTCCTTCATTTCTTCGCGAAACATTCAAGTTTCTTTCAGAACACGAACTTTTTCTTCAATTGGGCACATAGGGACGCCTTTGCATACGAACTCACCACAACCCCATTTTTCACAGCTTCGTTTGCGGATCACTCGCGACAGTAGAATGAACTTCCAAAATTGATCAGATGTTTGCCACTACGTAAATATGTAAGATAGAATTTTAATAATAATACAATTTTAGGATACTCTTTTATCCCGATTTTCTTTTGTTTAATGTGTTTCCTTATCCTTAAATATAATAATTTCTTCCAACATTGTTTAGAAAATGGCGATTTACTTTAAAAAGTTATAGTGCAATTTGAATGATTTTTTTTTCTTTTGAAAAGTAGTACATGGATAAAAACGATTTAAATTAGATTTACTAGAAATTGTTGTAAATCAAAAACCTTCCCAGATGTACGTGTATAACCATGTACACGAAAGCATGAAAATAAAAAGTGTCTTCAAAAGGTGGATTAAGAATTATGTCTCTTAAGCCGAGGCCACACCAAAGTGCTTCGCTAGGTGCTAAGTTAGGTGATATGTCAATAATATACTAGGTAACTTCATGCCTGACCACACAAAAGTGCTTGGCACAAATTCATTTGACATTTGGGAGCGGTTGAGTTAACAAACGATGCCACTCTCAAAACTAACCAATTTCATTACAGCTTACCGTTTTTATTTACTTCCTGTGCAACTTCATTCCAAAGTGATTTTATTACAGGTAATTTTTTCTATTATTTGCTCGATGGGTTCCACAAAGGCTCCCTTTTATACACAGCTGTTATTTTAAAACTTACCATCTTTATTTACTTCCTGTGCAATTTCATTCCAAAGTGATTTTATTACAGGTAATTTTTTTCTATGATTTGCTCGATGGGTTCCACAAAGGCTCCCTTTTATACACAGCTGTTATTAAAACTTCCGCCATCTTGTAAAATAACCAGTACGTCTGTTTAGGAGATTCACTCGACAACTTATCGTCATGTAGCGTGGCGCGAAGCGTGCAGTGTGGCTATTGCGATAGTATGCGGTGCGTTGGTTCGCTAGGATATGTCGCCTAGCTCGCAGCGTAGCTCTAAGCACCAAGTGAGGTTCCTACCTGTGTGGCCGAGGCCTTAGTGTTCAAAGCTCTGAGTTTTGACGGAATCTATCGCAAGTTATCGCAAGATCTGGTATACCACTGGAATTTATCGCAAGATCTGGTATACCACAAGGATCCAATTTAGGTCCCCTACTATTCCTAATATTAATAGACGACATTCAAAATTCCATAAGTCACTCGACATGTTTATTGTTCGCTGACGACTTGAAAATATTCAAAAAGATCAATTCACCTCTCAGAACTGTGCACAGTTACAACAGGACCTAGACTCCCTAGTCTCCTGGAGTGAGCAAAATCATCTTCTGTTCAACATTAATAA
The DNA here is from genome assembly GCA_949825065.1 of Odontocerum albicorne. NCBI lineage: Eukaryota > Metazoa > Arthropoda > Insecta > Trichoptera > Odontoceridae > Odontocerum > Odontocerum albicorne. The sequence continues at coordinate 26,661,525 of OX463859.1, read as the reverse complement.
ATGTGTCTGTGTATCTTATAGTCGATCGTTTTCACCAATCCACCATCAGTATACTATACAGGGAGTGGCACTAAACAGAGTTTCTGAATTCAAGGATTTGGGCGTAACCTTCGATGTCGGACTCACGTTCGTTAACCATGTCTCACGTTTGATATCGAACTGTTACAAACTACTCGGTTTTGTAATGAGAATATCAAGAGAATTTAACAGCACCGATATCCTCCGAAACTTATATAATTATCTAATTAGAACCAAATTAGAATATGCATCTACGGTTTGGGCTCCTCACCAGCTCAAATACAAAAACAACATAGAACAAATACAAAAAAAAATCCTCAGATATCTATGGTACAGAACAAAGGGCGATTACCCAAAATATGCTCACCATGCCGAACTTCTCACGGTGTGTAACTATAGAAGCCTTGAAACAAGAAGGCAAGAATCCATTGCGATATTCCTAATAAAGGTTTTCCAAGGTTCCTTTAACTGTCCCGCGATTCTAGAAGCACTAAGTTTATATGTACCCAATAAATATATCCGTGCAAGGAATCACCCTCTGTTCTACATACCAACTTACAGGACGAATATCATGGCTAAACACTCAGTCACGCGTGGTATAGAGATATTGAACCAACTGAATGACACGGTTGATATATTCTCGGTACCGTCTAGCAGTATGAGAAGAATCCTGGCTGATATTATTCCTAACGAATAAGCTAACGCTAGAAGCAAACACGGGCAAATACACGGGCAAAAGGTGGACATGATAAGGTTCGCTGACGATATTGCTATGGTTGCTGAAAGTGAAGAGGAACTACAAGAGGCCTTAACAACTATGGAAAGCATTCTTCAAAATAACTACAGTATGAAGATAAATAAAGACAAAACAAAGCTGCTGACTGTAGGCCGAGCGCAGCACCAGATGAGAATAGTGATGTCGGGTAAACCACTAAAGAACACCAAGGAGTTTGTCTACCTCGGGAGCAAAATAACATGGGACGGTCGGTCCAAGAGCGAGGTCGACAGCCGTATACATCAGGCTAGACTTGCATTTAATAAAAGGTCGAAAATAATAGAATCAAATAATATAGACCTTAAACTGAGAATACTCCTCATCAAGACCTATGTATGGAGTATCTTGATGTACGGCTGCGAGACATGGTGCCTATCCGAAAGAGATAGACGAAGACTAGAGGCTTTTGAGATGTGGTCCTATAGAAGACTATTAGGAATTTCCTGGAGAGACCGCATCACAAATGAAGAGGTTCTCCAACGAATCGAAGGAGGAAGGCACCTGCTCAGGATCCTGTCCGAAAGGCGTGCAAGATGGATTGGGCATATAATACGACAAGAGGGCCTCTTGCATGCCATAATGGAGGGCATGACCGAGGGGACAAACTCTAGGGGACGCCCACGCCGAGAGTACCTGGAGGACCTGTTGGTGGACGTGCGCTGCTCAACATACACAGACTTAAAAAGAGCCGCACAGGACAGGGGGGAATGGAGGAGAAGAGTTCAAATTGCTGCAAACCAGTCTTAGGACTGCAACCACGGAACGGAAAGAAGCAAACCCTCTTTGTGTAACAGGAGAAATCCGTGCAAAGTGGATTAAAAAAAAAAAAAAATAATAATAATAATGCAGTAGGGATGAGAAATTGACTTGAAATATATAATACCCCATTTAAGTTGAAAAACATTGCAGCAAGAGCATCACTAGAATAAAGTAATATATTATTTTCATATGACGTTATTAACTCAACCAACTTAATGGAGATCTTTTTTGCTAAATATCTAAGTCAGGCATCGCCAAATCACGGCCTGCATGGGTGTTTAGTGCGGCCCCTAAACGGTTTTTTTATAAATCATGAAAAAATAACAGTACAACAGAGTTGTTAAGTATTAGCAACAAATTCTAGATTTTCGTGATACAAAGAAGAAAATTTATATCATAATATAAAAATCTTATTTAAATGTGATCTAAAAAACTGAGATAGTTTTATGAATGAGAAAGAATGTCAAGTCTCACGTATTTTTTTTATTATTGTATAATAACAATGCTGTAGGTATTTTTTAAAATCGACCAACATTTTTTATTTTAAATGAATTACCATTTTTAATAATAAATATTATATTCCACATTTATGCAATCATTCAAGAAATAATAATTATTATTTACAGTAAACAAGAGTATTGGTTGTAATATGCTAGGATTTGCAACACATTTTAGAGCGTGTTACCTCGTATTCAGGCATTCGAATTTTTATTTGCTTATTAATTAAAAATACACGCGTGTGGCCCGCGATTCTTTACTCAATATCGATTTTGGCGCACGGATAAAAAAGGTTCGTCTACGTGATTGAATTTTTTTATTGAAATTAATTTGATACATAAAAAAATAATTGGCAATACTAATACAAACAATGGAAACCTGCATAAACTCAAAGATAGAGTGACTTGTAATGTTTATCTTGATCTCAAAATACCAGCTATTAAATATAATCAAACTATCGACATTATTAGGTTGATTGTTTGATTATTAGGACCATTTTGTACTCGATCTCGGGAGCATTTTGTTTTGGCGTTATTTTGAAGATGAGATCCTAGAAGCTTATTTTGAAGACGAAATACTAGAAGCTTATTTTGAAGATGAAATATTAGAAGCTTATTTTGAAGATAAAACACTAGAAGTTTATTTTGAAGATGAAATACTAGAAACTTATTTTGAAGATGCAATACTAGAAGCTTATTTTGAAGATGAAATACTAGAAGCTTATTTTGAAGATGAAATACTAGAAGCTTATTTTGAAGATAAAACACTAGAAGCTTATTTTGAAGATGAAATACTAGAAGTTTATTTTGAAGATAAAATACTAGAAGCTTATTTTAAAGATGATATACTAGAAGCTTATTTTGAAGATGAAATACTAGAAGCCTATTTTGAAGATGAAATACTAGAAGCCTATTTTGAAGATGAAATACTAGAAGCCTATTTTGAAGATGAAATACTAGAAGCTTATTTTGAAGATGAAATACTAGAAGCTTATTTTCTGTGCTTGGTGCTTTTTTATTGCACAAAAAAATTGACACTAACCAAAATATATATTTACGAGTATATAAATTAGTATATTTGCCGACGATATCGTTATATTCTCACAAAACCCGAATGATCTTCAGCACCAACTGCAAGAATTGGCAGAGGTCAGCAAAGGAGTTGGTTTAAAAATCAATATTTCAAAAACCAAATATATGATGAACGGCTTTGCTACCCCAAAACCAATAAACGTAGATGGAAAACCGCTAGAATCTGTCCAGGAATATGTGTATCTAGGTCAACTTATTTCCTTTGTAGGTGGCATATCAGAGGAAATAGCACGAAGTACAAAACTAGCGTGGAGCTCATTTGGACGTTTGAACAACATCTTCAAAAGTAATCTCCCAATATTTTTGAAGCGAAGGGTTTACAACTAGTGCATTCTTCCAGTACTTACGTATGGCTGCGAGACATGGACGCTCACAGTAAAGAACACACAAAAGCTCCAGACCGCACAAAGGGGCATGGAGAGATGCATGTTGGGATATACTAAAAGAGACCGTAAACGAAATACGCAATATAACAAAGGTAGAAGACGTTATAAAGGTGTGCAAAAGAATGAAGTGGCAATGGGCCGGACACGTAGCCAGAATGTCAGACTCCCGATGGACATCCCAAATAGTCAAATGGTACCCAAGAGGTATAAAGAGGCCTAGAAGAAGACCGAAGGCACGCTGGATAGATGAAATCAGGAAGCATGGCATCATCACATGGTATCAACGAGCCAAAAACTGAACTACTTGGAGTCAACTTGGGGAGACCTCCATCTAGCAGTGGATCGATCCTGGTTGACAATGATGATGATATAAATTAGTAAAACCATCATATACCTCATATTCATGTCCTCAGTGAGATACAGGCAAAAGCCTAGTTTACTGGGGACACGACAAATGAAAGGCAACAAATCCAGATCCATTAAAATTGTGTGTCCGAATTAAATTACCTGTTGTTCTTTCGCAAATTATATATATTTCTTGTCATGCGTAAAATAAATTTAAAAAAAATTAAAATTTACTTACTGTTTGTGATGGTTATACTGATTGTTTTATATGAAAAATATCATAATTAAAGCTGGCTTATTTATTGATCGAAAGGTACCCCTAAATAATCTAATTGATGGTACAATACAATAATATCGTGATGGAGTATATGTATATTGTCAGCTATCTTGTTATATTTCGGAAATTCTAGGATGGATCCTTTGACAGTTGACAAATTTGCCCCAATACAACCTTGTAACGACGTTCAGTTATTTTAATTATTTTATCAATTTTTATATAAGTCTCGATTCCAATAAATAGCAAGTTATTTAGGTTTTACATAACATAAAACTAGCATTACATAATATAAAACTAACAATAATGACAAATTAATACATCTTGTTACAAATTACCAAAAATGTGGCAGTTTGTTAAAATCAAATAATATTTGGTGACGTTTGTCAAAAGTCACTACGTTAGTTTGCATTGGCTAGGGATTGGGTATTCGATAATTGGATTTTCATTTTTTTATACCTGAAAAGAAATGTTCGTAATTAGTATTAATTCATTGTGAATCTTGGCATATTAAAAGATAGATACAAATCATACAATACATTAGAAAGTCAGTATAATGAAAATTAGAAGTCAAAATGTCAATTTAGATAAAACAATTTTTCGATTTATAAAAAAACGATTCGATTTGAAAAAAAAAACTTTTACTCCATCCCTTTGAGACATTACGTTTTAAACGCACATTTTCTATGTTGTTTATAGTTAAGGCATTAACGTTGTGGAGGTTTAAAGACATTGTAATTTATTTTTAACAAACACTGTTTATTCCACTTTTTTATGACGGTATAACCCTACCGGTTTCAAGGCTTTCACCTCATCTTCAGGGGAGCGCAAACAAGACTCTTGTTTTGTTTGCGCTCCCCTGAAGATGAGGTGAAAGCCTTGAAACCGGTAGGGTTATACCGTCATAAAAAAGTGGAATAAACAGTGTTTGTTAAAAATAAATTACTAAACATTTCCTCGCTAAGTGAGTGAGTGTATTATTTACGCTAAATTTACTCGAACCGAAAAGTGTCAAAATCTACGAAGATGATAATTCATGACATTCGGTTCACGACAGTGAAGATGATGGTTCACGACAGATGCCAATTTTAATGCATGCGAGTGAAACGTGGACGTAGAAAAATATTGAAAAGATCCGAATTAATGGTGTAGAAATGCGTACATTGAGAATAATACATGGAGTAACAATGTATGAGAGATTACGGAATTAAGTGATAAGGGATGAATGTGAACTTAAGGCTGATGTGTTGAGTAAGATGAAGAAGAACACATAAATAAGAAACCATTAACAAAACATATATGGTATAGTGCAAATGTGAGTGGAAGACGTGAAAAAGGAAGGTATGATTGGATCAAGTGAATGATATTCTGAAAAGA